>DWCF01000018.1:0-99679 GCA_018230265.1 Delias oraia | reverse complement strand
CCACCCTCCGGTGAAGTGTCCTTTAGTCGCCTCTTACGACATCCCATTAGGAAGACTGGGAGTGGTACTATTCTGATTCTATAATAAATTAATAATATTTCTACGATACACCTGCCTATTAGTAGGATAACGGTTCACTCAATTTTTGATAAAAAAAACTAACACCATATAAAACTCATCCTCTTAAGTAATATATTAGTATCCATTTCGGGAACTATATATGTATGAATATACATATATAGTTATAGTCATATATATACATCTGTATATATTAAGTGACATTTAATGTTTTGATTGACTTTTGAGTGCATATTTGTTTATTTTTTGTTATATCATAAATACACCTGTAAAAGCTTCTTTTAACGTT
Source organism: Delias oraia (assembly GCA_018230265.1). NCBI lineage: Eukaryota > Metazoa > Arthropoda > Insecta > Lepidoptera > Pieridae > Delias > Delias oraia. The sequence goes on along the minus strand of DWCF01000018.1, from coordinate 99,312 downwards.
GTTTCTTTTTGATTTTACAGAGCAATTTAATTTACTATTTTATACATCATCATTGTGTTAATGACGTGTCACGTTTGTCCGCAACGGATTAATTTCACTCAACTCAAAAGAGGATAATTTAGCAACAGATGGTCACGTATCTCTGTAACCACTCGAAATAGGCGTGTATTAGGAGCTAGAGAATTAATCATTTGATATAAAAAATTTAAAAAGCCACAACTATTCATATCATAACATTTTTAATAGCAACAAAAGCAGTATGTGTTGCACCATTTTGAAATCTTGATTAAATAGGTCATCTTTTGATGTAACTTGCCACGGGCAATGTAGTAATTTTTTTTTGAATTGAAAATGAAGAGTCAAAGTTAAGAGAGAAGTTTTTGTAAACCATGACTCAATGAAACTTACTTTATTTTACTAAATAAACAATGTGTATAAAATTGATTTGTTATTGCGATAAATAACATCGATATTTACGATTTTACATTATTTAAAAATCGCTGAAAAATTGCTTTCACGATTATTAAAAATGCAACCAAGGGTTTCGATTTTGAACGTTAGGAAAAATGTCTATTATCGCTTAACTAAGCGACAGAAATTTTAAGGCGTCTCTCACAGTAGCAGATTATCCTTGAGTTTTGGGACATTCTTACCATCGTTAATCATTACTAAAACTATTTTTACCGGTGCAGCTAGCAAAGAGAAGGAGAGCACTAAAGTCCTTTGCGTTTTGATAACAAACTTTCGTGAGTTGGGTATCTGCCGCTGCTGCGGCTGCTGCGCCCAATCTGGACCACCTAGATGTGTGAAATCAAAGTTTTAGCTTCTTTAACCATACATATTATAATACACATTCTCAACAGAATCAAGGTATTGGTTCATATAAAAAAATCGCTGTTTTTTATGGTATAGCAGACAACCCCCTTCATTACTATCACTTTCTTAAAAAAATGCAGAATAATCTTCAAAAATAAAGACAAAGAAAATTGATAAGAATTGATTGCTTGATAGAGTTATTTGATGAAAGGATAAGTCAAGCTAACATTTGGAATATTCTTCACTCAACAGTGATTTCAATAAATCAAATTAATATTCACACTTAAAATCTAGACCTCCATTTTTGTCACGCCCAACGCAAATCACCTGGAGTTACACCTGGACAACTCGAATAATTTATATATAATACTGGTATATAATAAAAAGCTATATACCTAGCAAAAGATGCTTCAGAAGGTAGTCCTTCAACTGCAGTAGCTTCTTCGGCCAGATCTTTAGCCTTCTGTAGCTCGCCCAACGAAAGAGCCAACTCAAACTTGTGCTCAGGCTCAGTTGAAACGGCTAATGCCTGTTGCTTGAAACCCTGTAATCACAAATTTTAATTATATCATACAAATAGAAATGCTTTGTTCGCTTATACAGTACAATTTCTAACGAGATAATGTGACTATTTTTAAAGTATAGCGAACAGCGGAGCAGGTGGGTCTCCTATATGTCAACATAACACCGCCGCCCATGAACAACCACACTATAGTCCACGCATTGGTTGTTTTGCCGGATTTTTACGCCGCTTAAGCTATACCATAAAAATAAATTAATCATACCAACCTGTTTCTCTAGGAAGTGTGCGACCCTGGTACGGTGCTCTTCAGGAATTGATGGTAGAATTTCGTTAGCTGTGTTGAAATCGCGTCGCATTACCGCCGTCTGATAATTTAGCACCGGCAGGAGGACGGAATAGGAAACAATATTCAACTCCTTGTCATTTAAGTACAACCTAAAAAGAATATTTCCTTGTATTTTATAACTATCATTAATTTTATAGATCTAATTCTAGTAACGTAGTATTTGTTGCCAAACTCATTAGTGATATCATGATTCTGTGATATCAGGCAGATCTGAAAATCGGTCAACATTTTTCATACTATCTAAATGTTAAGTGCGGTACGACCTATTTTTTATAGATGTTTGTCGGGGTCAGCCAGTATAAATAGTAGTTTCAAGTTTATCACCAATTTTTTTATGGACACGGTGGCTAACGGGCAGTAGTCGTAGCAAAGAAGTGGTCCTACGCCCATGGACACTGTTAGCCCCTGCAGGGCCGCAGGAGTGTTGCTAGCCTTTGGGATAGATATGCTCTTTTTTTAAGATCCCCAAGTCGTATTAGTTTTGAAATACCTTATTAATAATATTAACTTAGTTATATTAAATGTTAAATATGTATGTAAGACCAATATAGTACGTGGAAATAATGATTCCTTCTTTGCCATTCTAGATATTCGGACTGACTTTCAAAACATAAAGTCAACTGAACAACAGTGTAGAAATACAATAGATGTCCTCAAGTATGATAATATGTCATTGAATAATAAAACTGTTTACCTATTTTCTTTAGCGACGTAACCCAAAATGTACATTGTGTGATCAAGATGTGATATTGTAACAATCTCTCCACCAACATAATAATTGATTCTGTTTAATGAATTGGTGTAAATGAAGCAATCGCCAACCCATAGACCAGTTTTCACCACTTCGTTCACTTCACCAACCAACTGAAAAGGTAAATGTTTCGAAATTCTTCGACAGACATTTGGATCTTCACGCCCGAGGACCACCGCGTCGCTATCCGTTTTATGACATGTTGCGGGCTTTTCACGAAGCTTTAACCTTAACTTAGTGGACCTACTGTATCGATCTACACTCAGCGACACAGTACAACAGTACAGTACTTTACGCTTGTATTATATGAGCCAGTGTTATAAAACTTAATATTTTTAATGGTATAGCGGTCTCTTAAATGGTTAGAGAACACCGACGCCCATCACCAACCGCGCCACAGCTTCCGATATCTTCACTAGCTCGGCGAAACAGTAAAAGTGTCGTTTCAATTACAAATAACATTTCACATTGAGTATTCTTTGAGCTCGTGTTATCACTTGGGACGGGCCGGATCAATTAGCGCGTCTGCATATGCTTCAGCTTTGCTCTGCCATTAGTACGACAGTACTAAGGCACTCGCCCGGCCACTGTCAAGCCCATTCATACCGAATAAATTATAATTGTTCCGACCGGGATTCGAACACCATACCTCTCGCTCCATGTTAGACTTATTAAATACACTTAGCTACAAGGCTAAAGCTGAAAGTCAGGTTTAAGTTATATGTAATCATTCTTGTAATATCTTACGCTGTGAAAAGTGTAAATAATTTTTATATGTAGCGACTAACAGCAAAAATCAAAAAAATGTTAATAATATCCTTACTTGAAAGGCATCCTCAATTCCATCTTCAGTGATGTTGGTGTTAGTTTCCCGTGCGTGGTACACCACTTTTTCATTATACTTGAGAAGGTAGTATGACTCTTCTGTAGCCAGACAGACTATATTGCCATGCTCCGACCAATAGACATGGTGTGGTTGAATTTCAATGCTGTCAATAATGATATTATTATTGTTTCATAAAAAACAGCTAACAGCTTAGCAAAGCGTCATGAAACAATTATCTTCAATAGTAAAACTACAACGCTAGGTTATTTATGCATTTATAAAAACTACTTTATATTAGCTAAATGCACAAACGTACAATAGCTAAGTCTACTATCCACCCACAATTGAATATCATATTGTCTTTATAAGAAGACATAAATCGCAATATATTTTTATTTAATTTATTAATAATCTTATAGTTTAGTAATAATAAGCCCGTGCTACTTTAAATACAGTATCTAATACTTCCATAATGATATGTACTTGTTTAATACCAACATGTTTTACTAAAAATAGTTCGATACTTTCGCAACAAAACCGGTTTTCGCAACACAGTCGACAATATGTGAGCAAACAAACAAAATACATGTCAAAATTTATGCAACTTTTAGATTTTCTCTGAAGATTTTTTTATATGCACCATCGGTGGCGAAGGAGAAAGGGGCTCATCTACGGCAACCGATCCTCCGACCTTGGATAACCAGCTCTTGCAGAGCCGCGGGCGCGTTGCCGGACTCATAAATATCACAATCACGCAAATCACATAAAAATTGTTAAATTATAAATATAATCGCAAACGCATTGGTGAAATATATACAAAAGAAACAACAGTTTGTTATCAGAGAACTATTACAGTTTTAAAAGACAGACTGGTAATAAATCTGACAAATATCTTTAGAGATCTTAGAAGAGAAGAGAGAAAAGAAGAGAATCTTAGAAGTGATGTAAGTTAAAGGCCTAATTTACCACATTACTACAATAATGGTATTTTGTAAAATTGGACATATACAGTTGTAGTTTTAAAATATAATTGTTATAATATATAATAAAGAATTGGACAGAAGAATAAGATAGTCTAGAATTGAATAAAAACGTCATAATCCTACGCAAGCCTTCTTTATTTAGAAAATATTCACATTGCATCACATTGCATCATTTTATGTTTTAGTACAGTTTAAAAAAATATCCTGTTTAATAGTTACCTTCTTACTAGTTCCAGCCTCTCCCAATCATAAAATGAAAAAGCCATTCCACTTATTGATTTGACTCCCAGCATGCAGCCACCAAAAATTCCTAAAAATATTTTATTATTTAAGAAAATGTTTTATTAATTCAGAAAAATTCTCAATGTGTAGTGAATAAGTAAATAAACAAACCTTGAGCACCATACTCAGGTTTAAAACTTGTTAACTCCTTAAAATTTTTGAAAACACGAATGGTGCTTGAGTTTTCTAACGTAGCATATTTCGAGCTGTCTTGTGACCAGACAAACTCTTGGGCGGATCCGAAAGCTTTGTTCCGTAATGCCATTGCAGTGTAAATAATGTATTCTCCATCACCACACACAACTACAAAACGACCATTCGGATTGTGTTGTATAGTCTGGGGATAGATTTCACATGAGCCCATATCTTTAGCCATGACCGGGACGCGTTCGCCATCTTTAATTTCAATATCTGAAAAATTATTATTTTTTTTATTAGAAACAACTTGGTTTTCAGATTATATAATATAATTATATAACCATAAAATTGATATAATTATATCTATATTGGTGTGGAAAAATGATTACCTTCTGGTAGTGCTTTCAAATTAACTTGCTGCATTTCTGAATGTTTTGCCCAAATGATTTTTCCCCCACTTATATCCATTGATATTGCTGGTTCCTCTCTTCCAATTTTGATCATTATTGTTCCCTCATCATAACTGAAATTGAAACAATATTAGTGGACCTATAAATTTATAAATCTAAAAAAGTAATATAAAATTTAAAGAACACACTTACCCAACTGCAACATCATTTGAGCCATGGAGAGAAGAAATGGTCCATACTCGTTCAAATCCATAATTGAGTGAAAACTCCAGACGATATGTGCCTGCATGCCAAAGCCTAACTGTGCCATCCTCTGAACCTGTTAGGAGGATTGGTAGTTCCGGATGGAACGATACTGCTGACACATTTTGTGCATGCCCTGCAAGAGAATTATTATTAAATCAATAAATAAATAACATGAGTTGTAATACCTAACTGCTCTAATACTATGATGTACTTACCTTGTAATGTTTGGACACAAGTTTTATTTTGATAATCCCAGATCTTGACACGACGGTCATCAGCACCACTGATGAGGTAGGGCTTATCTCCTCCATGATAATAGTCCACACAATTCACTCCCTTTTCATGTCCTTCCAATGTAAAATTATATACAGATGCACCCAGTTGCCAGACCTTTAATTAATAAATTAGTCTTACATATATTGCATTTCCTTTAAATTATTGCATGTTAGAAAAAGTATATTTATTTATTTTTAAATCCATATAGACAAATACAATAACAAACAAAGGAAAAAAACCAGAATAAAAAACTAAAAATAAATTTTTCATTTAAGTGTCTACTGGAAGTAGACACATCCATAAATTATAATAAAAAGTATAATAAACCTTGACTGTTGTATCTAAACTTGCACTGGCAAATGTGTTGTTATCCTTGGGATTGATAACAATTTGCATAACATAATGAGTGTGGCCTTCAAAAACTTGTTGACATGCCCAGTTGCGGTCCCAATTCCACAATTTTATCAGCAAATCATCTAAATAAGCATAGAATCAAATTAATTAGATATGATGAAATCACAATAATTTAACGACATGGCAAATTAGCAGCAATAATATCAACTTACCACTACTAGTAAGAATAAAGGGTTGTGTTGGGTGCACAACAATACATCTGACATAATCAGAATGAGCCTCAAAAGAATGTACACATTCCAGTGTATTGTAGTTAAAAACTCTGATTTGCATATCATCAGATCCTGTGACCACCCAGTTCTTTCTTGGTACAAATTTTGCTGAACGAACAGGGAGTTGATCACAAACCTAATAAGAATAATTATAATTAAATATTTATTCTCTATATTTTAAATGCTGTAATTAATTAAATTATGCTTACCTCAAATCTTTTGATCTGGGTCTGGGTCTCATGGTTCCATATGTGAACTTCGCCATCATAAAGCGCACATAGTAGCCAGGGTTCTGTAGGATGCTGGTCCACACATTTGACCCGATCAGACCTCGCAGTCAACTTTCTCTTTATATCGAGTCTCAGAGGCTGTATAATCATAATATAACAATTTAAAAAGGCCAATTACAACTACGTATTAAATTAATTATCGAAAAGTTTAACAATCGGAAGCCGACATGTAAGTGATGACATAGTCTATCAAATTAGTAATTACGTGGCTAAAGTATCATCAAAGCTTAAGAATATTTCGTGACACTGTAGTAACTTTTTTAAAAAATGAAACCTTTCTTACCATTATCAAAACTCAATACATGAAATATCCTTGAATTTTTACAAAATACTACTCTATTAGGCACCTGGCACAAGCCTAAAGGTTTGACAGGGTGAGTGGACGTGTCACTTTTTTCTGATACATACATAATCGGATCCACATAATAAATTGGCCTGAGGAAAAACTATTACACAGACAATTAATAATTTAATATCGTAATTGTTATTTTTCATTGTTATCAAACTAAAATTCTTAAATTATTAAAACTACAAAAGAAATTTAATAAAAATTTTATTTGAAATTTGATGTAGAAATTTGGTCAAAATGAAGAAAGAAGGTGTGTGAAAAAAGGCCGCGAACAGAAGTCGGCATGAAGGTCCAATGGTGAGGTAAGGCTGGACAGCTCATGGTCATAAACCACTGGGTGAGAAAAGAAGATTGAGGAGAGGTTCATCGAGGTGGCCAATGACCGAATCTGCAGCTGCTGCCCTCGGGGTCATCGTAGGTTCGATTTCAACTGAAGAGTGCTCTCATCTGGTGGCTATATCAAATCAGGGTCATTAAGTTTGGGGTCAGGGTGATGAGTGCACTGCCCCAATATTGATTCGGAGACTATCGAGAGTGTGAGATGGCATGGTAAAGGCCGCTGCATTAATGGCGTGAAAACCCACTGTGCGATTAGATGGAGAAGCAGAAATGGAAAGGCGTCGACATAAAATTTTTTTTAAGGAGGAATGGTTTTTAGAAATTCCTTCTACTTATTTTATTCCTTCTTTTTATTATTTTACCTACTGTGGCCAGTGGTTACTATTTTACCAGTGTCAGTAAAATGATGTTTACATAACCATTGACAGAATTGAGCAAGAATATAATATAAAAGTTAAAAGGTTAAAAAACAAATTATAACCATATACCAACATTTCGACTCAAGAGTAAAGACCCAAATATACAGAGAACACAATATAATACTATTCTATTTAATCTAAACGCAATAATCTTTCACTTGTCAGTGACAATACTTGATAATTACCGTAATGAGAAATGACAGCGACACCTTTTTCAATTACCATAACAAGTTTTATATTCAAAAACGTAACTAGATTCTTGTCCTAAAAATTACGTATGATTTACATAGCAGTTATGTAAAAATATATTACCCTAACAGGAAAAAACCTAGTTTGTTGTTATTAGAAATGTTACGAAATATTTAGGTAAGTACAAAATATTACAAATAAATATGACGTATGTTTGATTTCTTTAAGTAACCCCTAGATCCGTGTTGAGATTTATAGGGAATAATTTACATAATATGAGCGAATGTATAAATTAAATTACACATATGTGTACATAATATATATTTGATAAGTAAAACATACAATTTTATTTTGGCATAAGACAGTAACATAAACATTGTGTAAATTACTAGATCATGGTTTGGTGGATGTTTCACGGGGGCGTAATAAGATTTTATAAAATTTAAACTAGAATAATTAATTCCGCAATATATTCAATTAAATCATATCTTAAGTTATTTTGAGATATTTGTAAATGCTGTAGGTTTTAAAGATCAACATTCTGTATTGTTATCTTAAGTTTTCTAAATTTAATTTAAGTTAATTCTTTACAAATATCTAGGTATTTAAGATATATGCTACATACAGGACATTATAGACTACCAAATAATGATTGTATTATATTTCAGGATAAGTGTAATGGAGCGTTTTCCCCTTAAGGCAACTAAAATGGCAACTACATATCAATCTGTTTATAAAAAGGTTAGTTTCATCAACTTGTTGTGTCCGTTGTATGTAATATGTATTGAATTTGAGAACAAAATTTTTATACCTGGTTAAAACAGTTCATATGAATAATATAATTTTATAACCAATAAGCGGACAGCTAAACAATTAAGCAGAGCCTTATTTACTTATAGATTTGCTATTAGTAAACAGGTAATCAATTTTGTTTTATTATTTATTTTAAAGTAATACTTTCATACAAATAAACTAATCTAGCAAACTAACTTAAATCATAAAAACAAACCTACTAATTTTGAAAATTAATATAAATGTTTACAAGCCAATTATATACTGGCTTCTATTGAAATCCTATAATCCCAATTACACTTAAAAGACATTATTGAAGCTTTCTAAACCATTTTTTTCTTAAATAATATGCGCATTGATTGCGTTTTTTTGTTGTGTGTGTGGTTGTGCCGGCTTTTTACGGCACTTATGCGGCAATTTTATAGGGCTCTATGTATATGAAAGAAAGTGATTTAGCCCAGTGAAATGTCATTACATTTCACTGAGTGAGCTTCACTGAGTTTTCAATTGTGAACAAAATACTCAATAAAACTTATAATTTCCACTCTGTTACTTACTAAAGATGATAGGCTCGAAGAGTTACTATCCAAATGTATTTCTTTTTGAACGGATTTTCACAAAAAAAATAACAGCTTTTTGTTCAATGTGTATTTTTTATTGGCCTTGTTTTACACCTATTTCTCCATCCATAACCCATGGGTGTATTCTATTTTTTTACTTTATTTTCACATTCCTTTTAAGGATACTGGAAGAATATAAATGATTTTTCGCTAAGCTGCATAGAATATAGTTTATTTAATCTATTAAAAAATTAAGGTCATATGAAGGTCATTTTCTCAGTTTGTTTTATTTTCCTAATATATGTATAAAATTTATAATTGAAATATATTGTAGTAAATCGGGAAGGACTGGATAACCTGGCGTAGGTTTTCCTTAGGTTTATTCTTACCAGCCATATATATTTTTGGATAAATATATTATTTTAAAATTAAAAACACAGTATTGCAATTCTGGGCGGGGCTAACGAATTTCAGCTTATTCCTCTAGATCGAATTTTGGGTAGAGACGGCTGGAATTGTCGGAGACCAGATTCTTTCCGATCAGCTGCTTTGGCGCTGTTTAGAGATGTTGGTTCAGTCAGCATTTATCACGGGGAGTGTTCTGAGGAGCTCCTCAACAGCTGTTTAGATTATTAGCTGCAGCTGAATTTCATCATGGAACATCAATGCAGAATACAGTTTTATCTGTTTCACCTCGATGTTTGTCGTTCCAAAACTGAGCCTTATATAAGAAATTTAGTGAGAAAGAGCGTACCTATCTATCAAACACCGGCAACGCACCCGCGGCTGTTCAACGGTCAGAGGTGTCCATGGATGGAGGACCGCTTATCCTAGGTGAACCTGTTGTTCGTTTGGCACCGTTTCCGTAAAAAACCGCTTTTTATATGAAAGAAACAAAGAGACAAATAGATTAATACAGATAATTTAGGTTTTTTGAATTTAATTAAAGTTATTCATATAGGTATGTACACGATTTTTAAAATTTAATCATTCTTATTTAATATTAATATATTTTAATATTTCGAAAATGTTTAGATACTTTTAATGTCACGTTTATAATCTCCGTTTTTAAATATTTTACCTCGAATTCTGAAAGTATTCGTGTAAGGAAATTTTTAAAACAAAATTTTCATTACGGTTTCTATTTTGGCCTGTGAATGGTAAACTTAGTGTCGGTTACAAATAATATTGTCATAGTTACAAACGTTGGTCGTATTCAGCTGCTCTTTGTCGCTCGTTGTATGGTGATGCGCTGTGTATGTGCTACTCTGTGGGAGCCGTATCGATTTTCTTGAGTACGTAGCTAATAAAAACGTTAACCTCGGGGCTAGGGCTTCTATGATATTCGGTTCGCGGTCTGCATTTTATACGCATTCGTGTTTTGATGATTTCATATATACTAAAACAAAACAGTTATGAGTGAGTATGTTTCTAATTCAAGTATATTATAATAGTTTATGTTTATTAAGCTCAAAATAAAAATATACGCTACGCTATGTATATTTGTATTAAATTTACGATGGAGTTTGCGAATTTTTTTAACTGTATAGAAGTGAAAGCTAGTCGTATGTGCTCTGATTTCAATTAAGTTATTTTGCTACGAGTTTGTTAAGTCTTAGGTCAGTTTCTGTAATGGAACTATATGACTCTAGCAAACGTTGTTTTGCCACTTATTTCAAGGACTAATAATTATACTTTAACGAATAACGGTTGAACGTAGAAGGAGTGAAAATTAAGGGTTACATGTATTTTTCATTTTGCATCAACTAAAACTAAAAAATACGTTTTAACAAAATATATATTTTTTTGTTTGAACCTTTAACTTTGAGGAGGATTAAAGGATCTACACAATATGCACATAAAATTTCATGAGAATCAGTCGAGCCGTCTCATAGGAGAATAACCACAAACATCGCAATACGAGAACTTTATATATAAAAATCAGAATGTTTTTTTCACTTGTTAAAGTGAAAGAAATTTTTTTACACGTCCACAAGTTTGTTAAGACAGTATGTAAGAATTTTAAAACCTATATACGTTATAATCACAGTGCAAGGTAATACGTATTCATATGAAGTAAAGTTGAACGAATTGCATACAGTAACCCGACACTGCATTCTTACAGCTGCCCGGTAATTAGAAACCTATAATGATTATATTTGATAAATTATGTACAGGTTCATACATTTGTTAAACAGTCGACTCGTGGTCATACTAAACTCGTGGGAATCTGAAAACATTACGAATTATCGAATTTACGAAATACTTTTGACTGAAACGAACTTACACTCCGAAATATTGAGTGTTAATGATGAATCATTCTTTTTAACTACTGTTCTTTAACAATGACTAAAGTAGATACTGTACTCGTCGGTTTTACCCGCGGTAGAGCTATGCAGAAGGATATACGGACGCGTTAAATGGGCTTGCTCGTCCGAAGTAACACCACGGGCTCACAGATTACCTACTTGAAACGGTACTGCTACTGTTTTTCTCTGAATGAGTGAGGATATCGGAGGCTCTTGAAATTATCCCGCTAAAGCAGCGTAAAAAGTCGACAACACAACCAAAGCGGGAATTGTGGTGCGTTTGTCCATGGGTGGCGGTATTCTCTTACCATATAAGAGTTCCGCTTGCTCCGTTGTCCGCTATATTATAGAAAAATTAATTAATCTTTGTAAGGAGTTTAGCATTATTGGTTTGCCTGAAAGCACATTGCTCCTTTTCATAAACATTTCAAAGACAGTGTCTGAAATTATTTTAAATCACTTGCATTTTGTAGAAAAAATCTTTGAATCAAGTATGTGACTTATAACTGATAATGTTTTTCAACGAATTATCCAGTGAATAAAAATTAGTGTCAAGGCTGGAAATATAAAGTGATTTTCTAGGAAACTTGCAATTACTTTGAGTTTTAGTGAGTTTTTAACTACTCGTTAATTTTAAATAAGACGACTATTTTAAGTGAAACATATTTGGAGTAAGCATTTTATAATAAATATATAATAGAACATATATTATATGTTTATATATTTGTAATATAAACTATATATTGTTCTGTAATGTAATCAGGTCTATCCACGACTATTTTTTCAGTAAGTTTTAATGTTAGCGTGTATTTTTCTAAGCGTTTAGAAATAACATTCAAACTGCTTCGTTGTTTTCATACTAGTGTTTATTCATAATAGCAATTTCAGCTGTACACTTTTGTATGAGCACACTTAGTATTTAAGACCACTGCTTTGTAATGTCACGCTTAGCAATTCATAGAAATACATGTATCCTATTATCATTTCCATTCGGCGTAGGTTTAATAATCTTCACTGTGAATGTCAGATGCTTAGACTCGTAAGGCATATCATTTCACAATGAAAGCTATATTTTAAAAATTGTTATCTCGAAATGGCTGCATTTAAAATTAATTAGTTCAATGGCCACGCTCAGTTCATTTGCATAATAAATTAATAGGGTTCTTAGATGAAATGAGTATTCTACGAACTCAATATTTCACTGACAGTAGACAACAGAAACATAAGGAATTCTGTTTTTAAATAGTTTCGATCAGTGATTCCCAAACTCTTTGTTTTATAGACCACGTTTAAAAAAAAACCTGGATCTGAGGGACACCCTGCTTCTATAAATTTCTAAATCTCGAAAAAAATAAGAATAAACAGAGTTTCAATGATTAAAACATATTTTTTTACTGAATACATGTATGGAATGTGCATGTCTGTGCAAGATAGGGTCGCCGGGATTCTTAAAATGCCATCTATTTATTTATATTGATAGAAAAAGTCTTCATTACATACATTTTTTGTCACGTCCATCTTTGACCCCGTCGAGTCTCATGGACTCCTGGGGGTCCACTTGCACCACTTTGGGGAAATTGGTTTAGATAGAATTGTAATATTATGGTTGATTCGAAAACTATTTTGACAATTCCAATAGGACAAATATAAGATGATGTTTAAAATATTTCACAATATATTCTAGTATATATTAAATGTTGAGTTTATTTGTAAAGGGAAATAGCCAAGGCAATGGTCACGGAGGTCCAAGCGGGGATGATGATATGGTGAGCATAAAACCGGGGTCGCAGCGCGCGGCCGACACACCAATGACTCCCACCAGCCATGGTACCTTCCAATTGTATGAGCATGGTACGAGATACAGCGACGCCAGTGCAACATGTAAGTTCAAGATTCATGTAAAGAGTTTATCATGTACAGTCACACCTGGATAAGTGAGAAATTTCTATAAGTTAGAGTAATATCCAGGACCCGTTGTAAGCCTCCAAAGCCTCTAATAACGAGAAACAGAAACCTCTGTAAGAGGGAGTCGTTTTTCTACGTGGAATCAGTAAATAAGACTATATTCCTATAAGAGACAGTCCAGCTTTATTTTATAATATTATTTTATTATATTACATATTGACTACATTCGTAATTGCTGTGACTTGTACGTAGGTACTTGTTATTGCTGCGTACTTCTATTAGAGAGAAACGCTACCTATGTACCTGGATTAGCGAGAAACCTCTATTGCGAGAATGAGATTGTGCTCCCTGCAACTCTCACTTATCCAAACTTGACTGTATTTTGTACGACGATATTTTAAACAAGGGTTAGATCTGTTTCAGCATAAATAAGGTTTGATGACGGAATTTGTTTATTAAGGGATGCTGGAGTTTGCCCAATCGTTTGCCAAAGCGTTGTTACGGAATTAAAAAATTTCGAGTCGTATGAGCCAGCGGCTTTGATTACCGGTCCGAATAGTATTTATATTTTAAACAGCGTTCGGCTTACCCGTGGGAGCACTATGCTGACTTGATAGGCTGATACCGCTTAAGAGGCGTAAAAAGCCTGCAACACAACTACAGCGCGATCAGAGATACGTGTGTCTCGTTTTTTGGTTTTTTTATAAAAAATGTATCCGTAAAAGTAATCATTTTAGTATTACCTGTTAGAGTGTATCGAGGAAAATATTATAGTCAAATAAATTTGAAATCAACGCGTGTTAATTATCTTCATAATATCCTTGGTAATTGATACGCCATCGAGATATTGTGTGGGTGGCAGTTGACATTTTAATAGGGAACAGTTCAATTTTATCTGTGATATATTGGATGGGTGTTAACGTCAATTTATTTAGATATGGCCTCTTGTGTTGTAAAACCTCTTTATTCAATTTAATACTGTTTTTTAATCAAAAATGAAAGTATTTTTATTTTTTATTTATTTTTATTTAATCTATATTATTTTTTACGGTGGCAAACTACTACTCACCTAAGATTATCGACACCTCTAGTCCTTGTAGAGCAGCGGGTGCGTTGTCGGCCGTTGAGGGATAGGTACGCTCGTTTTTGAAGATCCCCAAGTCGTATCGGGTTGGAAATACCTTTGTAGGAATTTGATTGTTTAACAATTTGAAACGTTCAGTTGATCTTTTTTTATCTATAGCAGATATTGGAGCAGATGGAGTTCCTATACGGTAAGAGAACACCGCCGCCCATGAACTATCGCACCATAGACCGCGCATTGGTTTTTTTGCCGGCTTTTTAAGCCGGTTAAGCGGCACTTTTAATTGCCTCCGATATTCTCATTCACTCTGCGAAACACAGTACAAATATCGTTTCACGCTGAATTTTCTGTGAGCCTGTGGTATCACTTAGGACGATCCGGCCCAATTAGTGCGTCAGCATATGATTTAGCATGGCTCACCTACGGGAAACGAAAATGTTTTTTTGTTCGTTGGTAGACACAAATCATTAAAAAAATACAAGTTGCAATAAAGCATGTTATTTATTACAAAAAGAGAAATAAATAATTTAAAAGAACAACATTTGTGTACTGACGAAAACATTTAGCAACCGGTGCTAAATTGTAACAGAAAAAATCTTTCATCCTTAAACACTTTGTTACCATATGTTTCCATGTTTGCTGTTTTTAGTAAATTTTTAAGTTGATTTATAGTTTCCTTTGAAGTATTACAGTGAATTTCCTATAAATGAAAGTCAAGTATTTCATTTATAGGAACATTTTCTCCACGACTTAACGGTCGTAATGTTTGTAGTGTAACTGTTTTTCTGATTTAGTGGGCGCGTGGATTGCTGAGGTTTCATAATTGGACTACTTTTTAATATCATTTAAACTGGATTAACTATTCTATAGCGTGGTGTGTTTTAGGCAATATTTGTGGGTTCAAAATTGAACTGTAAATGTTTAATAGAAATAAATGACGTCCACTCAAAATGTCACAGGAAAAATATGTTTTGCAAAACAACACATTATTTTAGGTTAGTTTTCAAAGAACGAATTATAGCGGGGTTTTTCATGGTCGGTCGGTGATCTCTAGCCATCGAGGAGACCCGTCTGCACGATGCAATTTGTAAAAATAAAGACATTAGAAATAGTAGTTTTCTATGTATTTTACATATAGCGATTGATATTTTTTTTTTACAAGCATACATCGCTCAATACTTCAGTTCGTCGGCGGGTAAGACTTGTTGTGAATTATAACCATATGCCGTAATGCTTGCATCTATGTGCTTTTGTTACTGCTCTCCTTAATCAATGTGATTAGCACCTGCATTATTTATATAGGATGTCCCGTGACAGACTTCATACTTAAAACTTATATTTTTAAAACCGTTGTTCGAGTGAGAGGGGAAGAGGCGTTATTCGACGCGGAGCACGTGCGGACTCTTTAGTTAGTCTGCTAGTCATTATGTTGCAGTGCTAAAGTCTATGATAGTCGGTCAATATATGGGAATTAAAAGAAAATATCGTGCGAGAAGTGAACGCTATTCCCCAATAGCTATTGCATCGCGTCGCTCGTAATAATGTCGAAAGATTGTCAACTTCATCATCTTTAAAATGTGAAATCCGCATATGTGAAGTTTAATTTTTAATGTAATAGATTATTTTTTCAATATGTGACGATTGTTTATTTCATATACAATTTGTTAATCTGCTACGGGACAGCCTATATATACATATCTGTATTTAAATGTCATTCGCACAACACTCAACGTTTTTGTTGAAAAAGTGAAACAAACTGTGCACATTTGGAAAAATCCATGACGTTATGACGACTAGGTTATTATAATGTTGGTATGCGACATTTGCTTTATCAGATTAATGGTGACCGGTTTTAGTTCGGTTGTGTATTTCCGATAGTAATTGATAGTGATCGATTCCATAGGCCGGCGACGATTTTAAGAAATAGCTTTGTTATTTGGATTTATGTCTTAATTTTTTATATCTAACGTTACAACTGAGAAATGTATTTATCAGTCTCCGACGCGATAAGATTTGTTAATTTTCCCGCAGATTATCAGTTTTGTGAATTATTTCGGTGAAAAAAGTTGTATTTTTGTTGTATCACAATGATGGAAGAGTCAGCTCTCGAATCCGAAGTGGAAACACTCCTAGGTGATGATGTAGGTAAAATAATTTTCTCTAAATATTATTTCGTATGTAATGCAAAATAATATCGTTAATATTAAAATTAACTTAAATTGTGTAGTATCATTAATATATTATATTGTATTCATATATGATGTTAGTTGACATTCACCTTTTACATAAGAGCCTTGCTGAAGCATGTGCTCACGCACAAATTGGGCAGGCTCATCCGGAGCAATACTACGGACACACAAAATACTCAGAGTGAAATAGTAGTTGTACTTGTAACAGTTTTCTATTATGTTTCGCTGAATGAGTGAGGATATCGGAGGACCTTAAAAATGCCGGTGGCGTGAAAAGCCGTCAACACAACCAATGCGCGGACTGTGGCGCGGTTGTCCATGGGCAGCGGTGTATTCTTACCACATAGTAGTCCCACCCGCTCCGTTGTCCTCTATACCGTAAAAAATAATAAAAAACAATATAATTAGTAAAAATATTGCTGTTATTATGACTAATATAATTGTTAGATATTCCACAAGCCTTTATTGTTTATCAATTGTCTCGTTATCACCACGTGACTTATCGTTTTATTAATTCATATTTATGTGCTAGAGTCTAGACAATACAAACAATGTTTTGTATTGATAAGAATCAATAGTTTTATATATTTTTAGAACTATACATATCAAGCAATGTAGGTATATATACATACTTCGTATTGGGTGCATCTGTATCAGGTTAATACGTCAGTGATATTCAGAAAATGTAGAGCTATTTTTTAAAATCGTTATACAAAAAGATCATTGCATTGATTACTTTTGTTTTGACTGATAATACCAAATGACAGCGTGCAAACGTCAACTGTCAACGGCAAATGACGATTTCGACTATGACAGATGTAGAGTTGATTCAAACAACAACATACAAGAGTGTACGTCAACAATCTTGCACAATTTACGTTCACTGGTTCTTATAAGAAATAAGTTTATTATTTTTCCACTAACTAAACTATCCTGGCTTTTTAACGCTATAGAGTTTAGTTTTTAGTTTTTCATTAGCTAAAAGCACGTATATAAGTGACAAATGTATTTAACCGAATGTCGTAAAAGTGTCTAGAATTAGAAGTTAAATTAGTTAAAAACATTTCAGGGGACGCCGTAATGTTCTCCGGGCTGCCAGGTATGACTACCCCTAGCTTATTTTTGCGCAGCTCCAACTAATGTATGCTTTCCGCTTTAGTTTTCTATGTCTGCGATGGAAGTAATGCACGAAATTGTAGTTTTATATAATATTGTTACTCTAGTTAGAGATTAGTTATTATTAATATTAATATAACGTTTGGGATGAAAATTGAAAGGAATCCATGCAATTCTCTGTAAAGTTCTCACATATTTGTCAATTATTAATGTTATGTATTGGCATGGGTATATAAATCCTATTCTTATAACAATTTTTAAACAAATGAAAACTTTCGTTCAGTTACTCTCGCTAAACGTATACAGATTGACATGCGACTTTAACTTTATGTATAAATAACAAAAATTACCTGGGTAGCAATATAATAAAAAATAACCTTGAGAGACATGTAACAATAATTTATAGAATATCACGTGATTGTATTTTTGCACGCGCGCCTTTCTGTAGCTGTTGCAATGATAAAATGATTGGTGTGAGTTGAAAGTTAATAATGGCGTTATTTTAGTTTTTAGTGCTTTAAATGCAACTGAAAATAGAGCCGGCCACATTTAGTCTACTAGTTTGTATCATCATAGTTTGTTATTACTGAAGATTTATTTGTGATGTTCTGTATTTCAGGTGAGGCAGATGATATACCAGGTATTGGTCAGTATGAAGACTTTCACACTATTGATTGGCAAAGAGACATTGCTAGGGATCGCATGCGACATAGGTACATAGTCAAAAAGAGGCAAGACTCTATATGGGATCTTATAAAAGTGAGTGGAGCTTATTATTAAGAGATAGATTTAATGTTTTTATTACCTTACCATATATTTATAAGTAAGAAGTGTACATTTTTATAATATGAAAATTCTAAAATTCACTAAATGAGGTTTATGTATATGGATATTTACATCCAAAAAAAATTGTAATTGTTTAAAAAGTACAGTCAATGATTTTAAGTAAGGCTGTGTGGATGAAGTTGTCTTGATACAATTTTGTTAACCAGGGCGCACATGATGCATGGTCAGGATGGGTCTGCGTGCTCCTAGTTGGTATCTGTACGGGTGTTGTAGCTGGTGTGATAGATATTGGAGCATCCTGGATGACAGATCTAAAGTTTGGCATCTGCCCACAAGCATTTTGGTTCAATAGAGAACAGTGTTGCTGGTCCAATGATGAGATCACTTTTGACCGGGAGAACTGTTCAGAGGTAAGTGTGCTTTTTGACCGACCGACAATTATCTACCTGTGAATCCCATAATAAATTGTCATTTTTTAAATAAATGACTCTACATTTGAATATAATAATAATTAAATTTTATTAAACATTTCATAGGTGCATTCAGGTCATTGTATTTACCCCTTATCAGAGATACAACTAACTCATAAGATAGTTCATTGTTCTTATTGAATTGTATTGAAAATTTTCATCTATCATTATAATTTAATAATATATTTTGATATGTAGCTGTTACAATTTGTTTATGAAATGCAACTGGTTTTTCTTCATACAGTGGTTAACATGGCCCCAAGTATTCGGAGAGTCTCGGGAGGGTCCCGGGGCCTACATTATCAGCTACCTTTTCTATATTGTTTGGGCGCTGACTTTTGCCGCGCTTTCGGCGTCACTAGTGCGCATGTTCGCGCCATATGCCTGTGGATCTGGTGAGTTTTTAATGAATAATAATATTTTTGATTTCTCTACAACGGTACAATTTATACTAAAATTATAGCACAAACAAATTTGATAAAAACGACTAACAAATTTTTAAATGAGACATCGAGACCTTTGATAGAGCTAGAGTCTGTACTAAGCTCGAAAGCTGAATGATAAAATCTCCAGGCTTTTTCTTCCCAACCGCAACAATTTGGGTGCTTCAAAAGTGAAATTGAACTAAAGTGTGTAAAGGTGTGTGCGAATTGTGCGAATATACTAGTATATAGAAAGCATCATTTGATGGGAGAATCAAGTTTTCTTTATATGTGAAGTTAAGTTTAAGGAGTCAATAAGTAACTCAATGGGTATATACTTAAATATTGTTAACTTTTTTGTAAATAAAGCTGCTGAGAAAGCATTAACAGCGCTTTGCTAGGCTTGTATTAGCGTGATTTGGTTTGGATTACAAGCTCTAGATTCAATTTATTCTCTACTAACCATTTTATAGGTAATCTTTGAGAACTTTGAACTGAGCGGAGCTGTCTTGTAAGATAGAAGTTATATACCCGATCTGAATAATAAATGATTTGGTGTTTAGAAGGCAGTGGCCGGGCGAGTGTTTTAATACTGTCGCACCCATGAGAGCGCTATACTAATATGTTGACGCACTAGTTGGATCGCCTCAGTCGAAGTGACAACACAGGCACACAGAATACCATCGTTGAACAGTACTTGTACTCTGTTTGAAATGAAATGAAATAGTTTAATTCAACATAAATACAAAAATGCAGCGCGTTGAACGTCAAAATTAGTTTATCATCGGTTAATTTTTGGCTTCCGTAGATACTTAAATTATAACAAAAATTTGCTCTGAGAATGACTGGCATCTTATTCCCAAGGCGTGACACCATTTACAGAATCATTATCACTATAGTATGCATTATGACACAAACGTCCCTTAACAGTTTTTTTTAAATTTATTTACAGATAGATATTGTAAAAGCGCATTATATCTAAAAATGTCTAAACAGATTCTCATAATCGTTTCGTTGAATGAATAAGATCGGAGGCCTGTGCAATTATATTGCTCAAGCGGCGCAAAGCGCAAGTGGCGCGACGGTTATCTCATACTATAACGAAGATCCGCATGACTCATTGCCAGATACAATAAAAAAATATATTCTTCAGTTTTTAATTTAATGTTAATCTTGTATACAGGTATACCCGAGATCAAGACGATACTAAGCGGTTTCATAATAAGAGGTTACTTGGGTAAATGGACGCTGATCATCAAATCAGTGGGTTTGATTCTCTCCGTCTCCTCGGGTCTGTCTCTGGGCAAAGAGGGACCCATGGTCCATATTGCCAGCTGTTTGGGTGAGTTTACTTTTTATATATAATGATCGTTGACATGTCAATATTTCTGATTAGATAATTTCAGACGTATAATTAATATGTTCTGTAACTATATCTCATTCGAATACAAAAAAGAGCGTACCTATCCCTTAGAGGCTGGCAACGCATCCGCGGCTCTGCAAGGCCAAGGTGTTTCAATGGGCTATGGGCCGCTAATCAAAGGTCAGACTCCTGCTCGTTTGTCACTGTTTTCATATATAAAATTACAAGAACGAGTTACGAAAACAATTTATGTTACGGAAATAAACCATGTACATGTGACGTTATCTGGTGTTTCCGTTTGCCAAATACGATTAGCGGATTTTTGCAACTCATATAAAATATTGTGATGCTTTTGATAGAGTACGATTGTTACGTCTGACTATGAGTTCCACTAGACGCTCGCAACGCTCAAAATGCGCTCCACGGCCACGGCCACCGATTTATAAAGGTGGGTCAAAGTCCACGTAGAGAATGCGTGGGAGACGAGATAGACGATTTGGCGCAATATTCGAAATTTATCACTTCAAACTCGAAGATGGCGACTGATTGTTTTAAACGATTCTGATCGACATATTTCTGTGGAAGCATGTGTTTCTATGTACATCCAATAGTTAAAATATAGATGTTTTTATTAAAATGAAAGTGGCAATGGGCAGACCGCATTGCACACAAACCAGATCACCGATTCGGCCGAAAAGTTCTAGAGCGGAGACCACGGACTATCAAGCGCAGCGTAGGACCTCCTCACACAAGATGGACAGACGACTTTATAAAGGTCGCCCCCTACAGGCAGACGTGGAGGTGCGAAGGGGAGACCTATGTCCAGCAGTGGACGTCCTACGGCTGAAATGATGATGATGATAATTATTTTAATTATTTCTCAAAGATGACATGTTTTGTCAAATCACGTCTTGTTAAATGACACTGAAAAAATTCAATAACCCATTCCACTTGTGTTTATGACACTAACGCTGAGAAGCAAGTGGAACGACAAAAACCGTGGCTGTAGGCGTGATCGTTCTGAGCGCTTGGTGGAACGCACTCTATGTAATGTAATTACATTTCAGGTAATATACTATCGTACTTGTTTCCGAAGTATGGCCGTAATGAAGCGAAGAAACGTGAAATTCTATCGGCAGCGGCCGCAGCCGGAGTGTCTGTGGCGTTCGGAGCACCTATCGGTGGTGTGCTTTTCAGCCTTGAGGAGGTATATCTTATTATCTATAGTTACAATACTGGGGAAGAAAGGTTCTTGGGGATGAAAGATTTTCGAGTGGCGACCACGTACCGGACCACCAGAGTAGGACCACGCCACGCGATAAACGATCTCATGAAGGTCGCGGGCAATCGCTGGATTCAGATAGCTCAAGGTCGTAATAGGTAGGGGTCTTTGGGGGCAGGCCTATGTCCAGCAGTGGACTTGATAGGCTGATGAAGATACTTACAATAAATCTTGAGAGGCCAATTCTGTACATGAAATATGTTTGCAAAATAACTATCAGGTGTGATTAGGGACTTATGCTGATGCCAAAAATGCAATTAGTAAAATTTTTGTCTGTATATTCGTTGTAGAAACAAAAACTGCTCTATGGATTTGAACGAAATTTGGTAGAATTATTTTTCATGCTCCTGGGCAGGTACACTTCATCGCGCTACAATTAATAGGAGCAGAGCAATGAAGGGAAATTTATAATTGGACCTAAGGGAGGTTGCGTACGGGGGAGGACTACGTCCGTCGGGTCCACTGATAACATAATAAAATTAACTAAGTAGGAATTGTGTTTATTTCTTTCAGGTGTCATATTATTTTCCATTGAAAACACTGTGGCGGTCGTTCTTCTGCGCATTGATAGCTGCCTTCATACTTCGATCGATCAATCCGTTCGGCAACGAGCACTTGGTACTTTTCTACGTGGAGTACAACAAGCCGTGGAAGTTCTTCGAGCTGATACCATTTATAGGACTGGGAATCATCGGGGTGAGCAATCTAATAATAATAATCTGATAAATTTTTATCGTTATTAGAATATCGTTAAATTTGGTAGCGGTAAAGCAGTGGAAATTGTATTTATATTTGTTTATAAAAGCAGAAGTCGTAGAGGTAATATTATATAATCTAATTGTTATATTGGATTTATTGGATACTGTACCGTATCTTTATCGGGATTTTATATCGATAAAGTACCCATCTAATGTCTACATACGGTCATTTGTCAAAAAACTCGGTATTGTCTACAAATTCAGTCATATTTATCTACAAAGTTGGTCCCTTGTCTACAAATTCAGTCATGTGTCTACAAATTCAGTCATGTGTCTACAAAATCGTTCCCTTGTGTACAATTTCAGTCATTTGTCTACAAAGCTTCTTCTATCGCGTTTGCCACGGGTAATGTTTGGATTGATACCTGCTGTTGAATGTCACCGTCGAACATCGAGGCAGACAAAGTATCATCGATTTCTCTTCGATGTTTGTTGTTCCAGAACTGAGCGTTTTTTAAGGAATATTGTGATGCGCACCATCAATCTGTAAGATCAGGTGCCAGCAAATTTCCAAATCCTTACGATGCGAGGACCTTCAAGAAAAGTGCATACATATCCATCAATGGCCGTCAACGCAGACGTGGCTCTGTCAGGGCTAGGAGTGTCCATGGACGGAGGACCGCTTAACCAGGATGAGCTTCCTGCTCGTTTGTCACTGTTTATATATTAAAAAAACCAAGTCAGTCCCGTGTCCACAAAATTTGTCATATATAGAAAAAACTTGATCCTTAAGTGTTATCGTATGTTTCAGGGTTGCATAGCAACTATTTTTATCAAAGCCAACATCTTCTGGTGCCGCTACCGCAAGTATTCAAAGCTCGGCCAGTATCCCGTGATGGAGGTATTGGTGGTAACATTCGTAACGGCTATCATTGCCTATCCCAATCCGTACACACGAATGAACACCAGCCAGCTTATATATCTACTCTTCAATCAGTGCGGAATATCTAATACAGATCCCATATGGTAAGAAATAATCGCATATAAGTTAAGTCGCGTATTCTGCACTAACTCTTTGCAAACTGCGTAAACTTAGTTATAAGTAAATTATTATTTTTTAATGTCAACATTATTGTAAATACGCAGTGTGACACGACAATTAGCAAGGGATTAATATTTAACAACGATAAATAAATAATTTTTATTAATAATGGGCATACGGATTGACTAATGGTAAGAGATCATACTCGCTCGTTTCGCGTTGTAAGGGTTACTCTACGCCATTCCGGTATCTAGTCCACTAAAGTCATTCACTCGGCAACACACAGCACAAGTACTGTTTCACACTGGAGTACTGTGGCACTGTGGTATAGCTATAGCTGGCGCAAATAGTGCATTAGCATGGCTCTACCTTGGATAAGACAGTATTAAGACGCGCATTGGTTGTGTTGCCGGCTTATATGCCGCTTAAGCGTCACTTTTAATGGCCTCCGATATCCTCACTCAGTCATTGAAACACAGTTCGAGTACCGTTTCAAGTGCAATTACCATTTCACGTTGAATAGTTCGTGAGGCAGTGATATAACTTCGGACGAGTCGGCCCAATTTATGCGTTAGTATATGCTTCAACATGGTTCTCCCATGGGTGCGACAGTATTAAGACACTCGCCCGCCCATATCACGACCTTTCAGATATTT
The DNA here is from genome assembly GCA_018230265.1 of Delias oraia. NCBI lineage: Eukaryota > Metazoa > Arthropoda > Insecta > Lepidoptera > Pieridae > Delias > Delias oraia. Next base: position 74,829 of record DWCF01000018.1, on the reverse strand, counting down.
ACCAATCAATATTTTATTCAGACCGAGTGTTGAACCCGGTACTCACGACGTGACTGTAGCTTATATGACTCTGTCACGATTCACCAAATTGTAAAAGCGATTGTTAACAGTAAATTACATTTTGAAAAGTTTAAAATTACATACTAAATGATTTGAAATTAAATATTTATTTATCAAATATGTTATCAGTACATTTTAAGAAACAAAGTGTATCTTGTTTTTGTAATTAGTTTAACGTGTAGCTTGTATGTAGCGTGTAACGTGTAGCGTTCTCGATTGGGCCGCCTCATCCAAAGTGATACCACGGAGTCACAGAATACTCAGCGCGAAACGGACTTGTACTGATTCGCTGAGTGAGTGTGGATATCGGTAGTGCTTGAAATTATGCCAATTAAGAGGCGTAAAAATCCAGAAATACAACCATATGGTTGGTATACGCTATATATATAGCGCAGTTGTCCATGGACGGCGGAGTTCTCTTACCATATAGGATACGCACCCGCTCCGTTGTCCGCTATAGCGTAAAAGAAGACATTGAATACAAGAAATAAGTTATGTATCTGTATCCTCACCAGCGACTACCAACGCAACTACACCGATGTGAATACAATAGAGAAGGCGGTAGCTGGTGATAAGGTATATAATGCCATGTGGCTGCTGACTTTGGCGCTGATCCTAAAACTGGTGATGACTGTCTTCACCTTCGGCATCAAAGTGCCGTGTGGACTCTTCATTCCCAGCCTTGCGCTCGGAGCCATTCCGGGACGTATTGTTGGTATAGGTAGGTTGAGTTTCATGACATATACAGTGAAAGAAATGTCTTTTGAAGGGAAATTTCTGCCCAAACTTTACTCAAGTTGCTCGCGGGGTTAGGTATTGGGAATAATAGGGAAGGTAAGTGAAGAAGCGAGAGGTATCGGGTTCTAATCCCGGTCCGGATAATTATAAATTATAGTTTAATTTATTTGGTTTCTGATAGTAGCCGCGCGAGTGTTTTTTTCGAAGTGGTACTACGGCGTCATAGAATACTCAGCGCAAAATGGTAGTCGTATTTGAAACGGTGCTGCTACTGTATTGTGACGAGTGAGTAAGGACATCGGAAGCCCTTTAAAATTACGCTTCAGTGTCGTCAAAAGCAGTCAATACTGCAAGCGCGGATTGTGGCGCGGTGTTCTCCAAATAGAAGACTCACCTTCTCCGCTGTCCGCTATAACACAAAAAAAATAGAAAGAGCAAAAAGGTTTTAATTATGTAAATATGATGTAGGTGTGGAACAGTTAGCAAACAAGTATCCAAAGAGTTGGCTCTTCTCGGGCGAATGTTCAAACGGTGGTGATTGCATCACACCAGGGCTTTACGCTATGGTCGGTGCCGCGGCTGTGCTCGGTGGTGTTACACGAATGACAGGTAAATCCTACTAACATTATAAATGCAGACTTTTGTAAGCCTTGAAGAAAAGAGCGTACACTTTCCTTAAAGGCCGGCTACGCACCCGCGGCTCTGCAAGGGCTGGGGGTGTCCATGTGCGGAGAACTGCTTGCCCTAGAGCCTCCTGCTGGTTTTCCAACGTAAATATTTAAAAAAATGGATGGATGTTAGTTACTCTCAAGCTATAACAACTAAACAGATTTCAATGAATTTTTGTTGTAATCATTATGTACTTGATTCTATCAAAAATTAGCTTATCTTACCATTTGTTAGAATCCTATCGAATTAATAGCGAATCATGACTGTTCTTTAGTAAAACAACATTGCGGTTATAATATTGGGAAAAAAATATTTTCTTGTTCAAGTGGTATGATTCTTGTTGAAGATTCTTCTAGTAGAAATATATCCTCCAAATCAATGTTAACTTTATTATTGTAAATTGACTACATGTGCGTCTTGTAGCTATTTTTTTTGGCAGTGATTTTTGGAATTTCTCATTCAATCTTTAGACAAAATATGTCTAAATCTGGTTGGTCTTTACTATGGCTATGCTAATTCAACCTCAAAATAATCCCATTCTGATAGTTTTTTCAAGATCTGAAGTAAACTTTAATAAATATCAATAGTCTAATAGGTGATTGCAAGACTTGCAGACTCTTGCTGCAAGACGAAGACCAAGACTGGGAGCGCAATATCAAGACCAAGACCAATACCAGGTGTATTAGTGCAAGACTAAGACTAAGCTAAGTCTTGCATTAGGGCAACACTGCTTATGGGGTCTATTTGAATAAATTCTTTATCAGTTCGAATTTCATACACTTTCTAATACATTTACCAAAATATAATTTACATAAATATAACACTTAAATATTATTTCCAGTCATAAATACCTTAATTTTTTCCTTCAGTCTCCTTGGTGGTTATAATGTTCGAGCTGACTGGTGGCGTACGGTATATAGTACCCCTCATGGCCGCTGGTATGGCATCCAAATGGGTGGGTGATGCCCTGGGTAAACAGGGGATATACGATGCCCATATAGCACTCAATGGGTATCCTTTTCTGGACAGCAAAGACGAGTTCCAGCATACGTCGTTAGCTGCTGATGTCATGCAGCCCAAGTCAGTATATTTCAAAAATTATTTTTTTATCACAATACTTGATAAATTTCGTGATCAAATTACAACTGTTGACGTCAAAAAAAAATTACTTGTATGATAAAGGGAAAGTCACTTATCTAACTCGACTGTTGGAAATCGGAAAGACATTTGCTTCTACTGTGTTGCGCTGAGTGAGGACAGCGGAGGCTCTTACAAGTGCTGCTTACTCGACGTAAAAAGCCGGCAACATAACCAATGCGCGGATTGTAGCGCGTTTGTCTATGGGTCGGCGGTAATCTCGTACCTTATAGGAGACCCCCCTGCTCCATTGTCCGCAATACCATATAAAATTGAAAGTGCTATAAGGTTTTAATTATTTATATATTATTTCAGACGCAACGAGAGCTTAGCAGTTATCACGCAAGACTCTATGACGGTGGATGACGTGGAAACACTTCTCAGGGAGACTGAACACAATGGATATCCCGTTGTTGTTTCTAAGGAGTCGCAGTATCTCGTCGGTTTTGTGCTAAGGAGGGACCTTAATTTGGCCATCGGTACGTTGAAATAATATAAAATCTCTTAAGAGTCCTCAGTTTTATTAGCTACTAGCTGGCCACGATAAATGTTGTTTTGTAATATAAATTATTTACAATAGAGGCCCTTCGCGCGAATTTTTAAAAATTAGAATTAATAAATTTTAACACATGCATCCTTCATGAAACGACATTTATTTGAGTGATCTTTGCATCTCGGGTTACATTGTTTGTGTTATTATAACGTTCCCTAAATTAAAAAAAAATTCTATGTTCACCGGAGATAGTGAAACTTCCTAAAGGTGAGAGAATTTTAAAAATTCGTCTCACAGTTTCGCTTCAAATAAACAATTAAATCATTTGTTTTAAATTAACCTTGATAATAATATTACTTATTTCTTAGTCTTATGTTCATCATATATTATTTTTTCTATCATTTTAATATTCATATTAATTCTTAAGATTATTTAGTAAATATATGTCCTTATTAATTTGGTAACATACCGTATATTAGATTATAAATTAAAACCTATTTAATAAGTGATCTTTTGATTTGATATGATCGTTTGTATTGTGAATAGCAAACGCACGCCGTACCATAGAAGGTATTACTGGACATTCGGTGGTGATATTCGCTGTGAGCGGCGGACCTACACCTATCACCTCCACCGGGCCTCCGACGTTGCCCCTGGCTCGTATCCTCGACTTGGCCCCAATAACGGTCACGGACCAGACTCCAATGGAGACCGTTGTCGATATGTTCCGGAAACTAGGCCTCAGGCAGACACTTGTCACGCATAATGGGTGAGACGATAATGCACTTATATATTTTTTTAATGGAAACGGTGGCAATCGAGCAGCAGGCACACCTGAATGGTTCTCCGCCCAAGGACACGCCTTGCCTTTACAGGGACACAGATGTGTTGCCAGCTGTTGCATTGTTTTCGTTTGAAACTATGTATATGCGATTGCATGTACATATTCGCCCGTGGAAGAGCCATGCCGAAGCATTTGCGGACGCACTAATGGGCTCATCCGAATTGATACCACGAGCTCACGTACTGACGTATTTGTTAAAATTTCAGACGACTGCTTGGCGTTATCACAAAGAAGGATGTCCTGAGACATGTTAAGCAAATGGACAACGAGGATCCAAACTCGGTTCTATTTAATTAATCATATGTATACGGTTTTTTGTTTTACACACATACCCAGGTTCCGAGTCCCGGCTATTCCGGATGTATGCAGAGAAATGTCGCACCATAGATAGTATAAATATTTTAGTTAGCATAAATGATTTTAATAATCTCGTCGTATTGGCATCTTTATTTTATATTTGTTCTAAAATCACGTGATTCCTAATTGAATTCTTCCACATTTTTTCCTATAATTTTGTATGTATGTAATTTTTTTTTCACATACTTGACATCTGAATTTCGTGTACCGTAGCTAATGTAATGTAGATTTATTGAAATTAATATAAGATTTGTAAAGTAGTTGTAAGTAAATTTGTGTAACTCACCTTTGTGCTTTTATATCAATTATTATTTTTTATATTCAAACATTTTATTATAATTTTTATCCTTCGATACTGAGGTATGCATGTATTTAATGAAAATCACGAATGCCTCGAAATATGTTTTTACGTAGAGGTTAGTTAATTATTTAAAAAATCTTTCTTATTTGAAAGGCCTATTGTATTATGTAATTTATATTAATTCGGGACATGTTTAAAATCAATTAATATTGTGTATGTTAATTATTTTATGAATTGCTGTGAAACTTGAATTGAATCGCCTGCCGGTAGAAACTTGTTATCTGATGTGTAATGAATAATTTGAGACATAATCACGAAATTTTCAATTAATTATTTCTATCTGTAATCCATTAAATTGCCATTTCTACTCTGATATTTTTTAACGGCATTTTAAGAGCATTTTTTCGTTAACTATTTGTATTTATAATCTAACTATAATATCTCATTAGATTGATGAACCATTGTTCATCTGTTTTAATATTTTTAATCCTCTGATTCAATGCATAATTAAATATTTTTACTAGTTTGCGTTTGTAAGTAAAATTTGATCATTTAGATTTGAATTCAGTCCGTTCATGCACTTGAATGACAGTAAATAATAGGTTTTATCTAAATAATTAGCACAATAGATTGTAGCTAATATTAGTAAACACTTGAAATGCCACAACGTGAAATGACACTTGTATTTCTGTCTCGTTTAAAACTAAATTTGACATTTTAAAGTTAAATTTGACAGACATGTATAATATTATTTTTAATTATAACATTAATAGTTTTATTAAATATAATTATTTTTTTACAATTGAACATCGATTCAAGCTTCATGTCTGCATCAATTGGTTGAATAACGGATATCTACTAATTTATTTATTTCTATTTGTAAATTTAATCACGATTTTTGTATTAATACGATTGAGAGAATCTATATATGACATGATTTTATCAATTCTTATTGTTTTAAATTTTTTTATTGTGTATTGTATATGGAATTAATAAAATGAAATAATACCTAAAGTTTTTTGTCTGAAAATCCCCGCGATATTTAGCGGATATAATTGTTATAAATAATAGGGCAATGGATCAGTTCGATCGAATCGGATCGATGGATTAGGTAAGTAGGCTGGTTTCTGACATATCTTATTGAACCACATTTACAATCTGTCACTATAAGTTGTCCCCTGACTTTATGTTAGCATCCATTGTCTTGTCCACACAATTAATATTGTAAAGACAATTATAGTCAACATAAAATCCAAGTCACCAAGTAAATAGTGCTAAAACAATAAAAAAACAAATCGCCTCACGCGCTTATAAGTTCTGGTTTTATGTTTTATACTCGAATTAATTTTGTTTGCTATCAAACTGTTCCTACTTTGCTTTTGCTTTTAATAAATTTTCTGCTTGTGTAAAAATTTAAAGAATAATACAAAGTTTAATATTTAATGAATGAACTATTACCTAGTTATTTAATTATTGATAACTGATAGAAATTTTAAATATTGTTTCCATTTCTTGTTCTAATTAATGCAGTATAATAGGTAAACTGCAGAAAAAGGTATTATAGAATAAAAACTTTATTGATGATTATTCCCTTTAGGAATATGGCGATCGCACTAAGCATGTTCAAGAAGTAATTAAAATAAAATTAAAAGGTCTAAACAGTTACGTTGAGGTAACTGGGTAGGCTGGGAACGGGCAGTAGAGTCAATGACGTTCAAATGTATTTTATTTTTTCATATCGTACTAGGCTATGCGACGAAAGGATTGCTTTTAATGCAGTTTTATAAATAAATATTAATGAATCCTACAGTTAGGCTTCTAGTAATGTGAGTAAATAATAAGAAAAATAAAAATAATAAATACATATCACTTTATTATACACAACAAAAACTTACAAAATGCATAACATTTGGAGCACACGCGAGATTTTTGTGTGGCTGTTGTAAAATAATTAGTTTAAAACTAAATAACATTGTTAAATTTTTTAATGACAACGACTTACAAGACCGCTTGCCCGCACGACACCCATCCATAAAGGTATCGATACCGGCACATGCGAGGGCCGCAGGAGCGACCATCACGCGACGTTCAAAATGCTAGTGCTCAAATAACCACATCCATCCGGAAGGCTGCAATAATGACAAGTGAAGTCGCGGGGTGTGTTTATTTGAAAGCAAATGCATCTATTGTGGGATGTCTGGCGGGTTGAAGAATTCCCAGTGGTGATGATGTACCGCCCTACTGTCGCTTAAGCTGAACATGATAATACCAGCCACAAGCACTACGCACACCACCATAGCCATCTGCACATCTCTTTTGTCTCGTGCACCATGCATGTAGTTCACGAACGAGGTGTACAGATTCCTGACAGCACGGCTTATGGAGTTATGGCAGACTCTTATGAACTGGGCACCAGCTTCTGTGATGGTGGGCTCCTGAGCTCTGAGTGGGACGGGCATTCGTCGGGGAGATCGGCGAGGTCTAGTATCGTCAGAACTCGATTCGCTCGGGGCTACGGCGGGTTTGCGTTTTGCTCTACGCAACGGTAAGGGTGGGGCTGCTGTGACGGGGTTAGGCTCTTCAAAATCTGGCGGTGGATGGGGTGCTCTTATACTTTGTGGGAAATATGTTTGGGAGGCGAACTCTTGTAAATAGGAATACAGGAGTGGCGTGAGATCAGGAGGTGGGGGTCTTTGTGGTGGAGTACTCTCTTCGACTCTAATTGGTGGTGACGATGTAACTAGATGTTCGCTATGAATTGTTTTTCCTTCCTCCTTAAAATGTTCTTGAGGTGTCTCCGTTTGTGTCTCTCCTTCTGCTTTCGGAGTGGGTGTTTCCTGTATTACCATTGGTTGTGGTTGTGTTGCCGCAGATACAGCAGACATTTCTGCGAACTTCTTTGCAATTTCATCTATGACCGACTGAGAAAATTCGATTCCACTAACAGATATGTGACCTGATTTTGAATCCAGTTCATTCACTTGAAGTGTCATTCCTTCAATATCCGACACGAGTATTTTACTCGCTTGCAACTCGGACACGTTGAGTCTGCCGACATCCAAGTCTCGGACTTCCAATCTCTGTGTGACTAATTTGTCTAATTGTATATCATGACTTGGTTCAACTGAAACTCTATCAAGGGCCCTAACACTGGGTACGGCAGGTGGTGAAGGTTTTGCTGCAGTAGACCTTCTTGCTCTCGGTAATGGTGGCACTTCAGGAACGTCGGCCTCGTCAACGTCTATCGGCTGAACGGTTAGCGATGCTGCTGTTAACATTTCATTTCTTTCGTTGATTCTAGTTGGACTGGATACGCGTTTCTCGACAAGAACTACAGCAGGAGATGAGCGGCCGAGGCAACTTATTTTCGGATCCGATAGCTTCAACGATTTTTCTGATCTCGATGTCGGTCGAGAACTTCCTATTTTATCCGATAACTTGCCAAGTATAGAATCTTCGTTGATGATATCTTTCAAAGAACTGGACATAGATATATTAAGATTTTCTTCTAAATCAAAATCAATATCATCGGGAAGTGGGTCTGTTTGCGTAGACGCCTCTATTTCCACTACATCGTTTTGGTGCAGGTCGCTAGAAACGTGTGGTGAAGCAGACTTTGCCAGCGAAGTTTCTTCGTCTTCGGTGTGTTCCAACTCATCCAAACCATCCGCAAACGACGTCTTCTTTCTTCGCGGCCCCCTGGGCGGACGAGGTGGCGGTGGCAACGGCCTGTCCTTCATTTTATTCAATATGTCGCCTGAGTTCAGATCCTTATGCGTATCTGGCTGAGGTTCATCTATCTCATCGTACTGAGTTAAGTCACTGCTAATAGCCCGGCGGGCTAGGCTTCCTAAAGTTGTCAGACTCGTAGACGACTTCTTTCTTGGCGGTCGGCTGGGTACAACGGTCTTACTACTGCCAACGGTGTAGTATTTCCTTTCTGAGCTATTGCTCTTCCGGCGTCTTGGTGGAGTCTTACTTTTAGATCGCCTGGTAGCTTTAGTTGGTTGGTTAGCCACTTTGTCGACGGTTGCGTATCCTGGGCTGTCGTGGCGGCTTTCTGACCTCGCGTTGACGTCACCACTTAGTGGCAGGTTTGCATCAAGAATGAGTGACTCGGCCCCTCTCGAAGTACGATCATCGTCATACAGAGATGGTTCACGCGAAGTTCTCGAGCGGTTCGGCGACACCGGACTGGCGGCGCATTCCTTTTCTACTCGTGGCAACACGTACTCATGCTCCGAGCGATACACGATCACCTGAAAGCATTCATGCGCCGATTACACCCATGAGGCCCAGATAGTGCTACTAAAGCCTGTAATTTATTGTTTTTGTACTTATAATGGATTGGAGAATAATTACGATTGCGTCAGTTTTTACTGAGAGCTGTCAACGCTGTCTACCACACTTGTAGGTCTAGATGCAAATCCAAATTAATTCAATTGATCTGAGGAGAAAATTTTGATAAAGGTTTCGAAGTTAAGTAGGTCATCGAGCGAAACGGCTGCACGTAGATATAAATGGAATTGCGTTCGCACCAGTGATGTAGAAGTCTGGAGGTGTGCCAGTGCGTTTGGCCTACACCGCAGTCGCGCGACTCTTGGCTTTATCACAGCTACTTACGACTGAAATTCAGCTAGCAGTCTCGCGTTACTTCGACCTTGTTGCGGTTTTAAAAATTGAATTAATTTAAAAATATAGTTTATTATTTCACTTCGCTAGCTTTATTAAGGAATAAAAATTTAAAAAGTCAAAAGTGACTTCTAAACCGAAACGTTCCCATTCGATAACGCATTAGGTCATCACTATTTCATTAAGCACTCCGGTTGTCAAAAGTAAAATAAACGATTGGAAACATTATAGTGGACCCGGCTAACTTTGTACTACCCGGTATGCGAACCACCAGGTCGAATTATGAAGTCGCAGAAATCCACGGGGCCATTAAACCCGAAAAACATATATTCTAAAAACATTACCCTTTATTTTTACCCTAACACGATTTTATTTTACTTTGTATATGAATTGATATTGGGCTATAACTGTGTCCTGAATAAAATTGGAATTTTGGAGGTGTGTCTCAGTCTCTTATTACATAACTTCTGAATAAGACTGCTGCAGCATTATGTTCTACTTTATTTTTAATATTAGTCTATAGGGAAGAACGATATATTATCGTCGTTTTCATACGTCTATTCCCCTATTTCCCTAAGTCTCCTTGCATACAGAACTGATACGAACGCATTTCATTAAAATGAAATTAATTAATTATTTTTTTAATTGTTTCCATACTGCTGGCCCGAGCAGCCTCTACAGCTGAACTAGGGCGATGCGAACTCGTGGACTAAATTTGAAATTTTGAATTTATCTGTGAACTTAAGGGCGTCTCCTCAGAGACACGAACCGCGGCTTAGGCCGTCACGGGCGAGAGGTCAATCTAATATATTTTTTTTTAGTACATGAGATGTATTTAAATTCACGTTTTAATTATGTATTTAATGAGAATTAATAAAATCAGACTAATCGGCTCAGAGAAATGCAACCCTTGAAATAACTACGAAACTTTGTTTATAAATTTTTCCATTAAAATGTAATCCCTACAAACTTCACAAGTATAATATGATGGTGGAAGAAGTAAAGTATACTCACATCGTCGCTGTGGCCCTGTGTTTTCTCAAATATCTCCGGAAGCGTAAGGCTGCCGAACGTCGTCAGAGAAGAATTTGTGTCCTGTTTGGCGAATCTCTTTTTCCGTTTTGGTGGCATAGGAAGAATTTGCGTTTCAACAATTGGGTCTGGATAGTCAAGCAGGTCATCGTTTGCATACTCATGTATTGAAAGCAGGTCGGTCGGAGCATCGAAGCCGCCATGCACAGGCACAGCATCGAATCGGTCGTCGGACGTGGCCAAATCCACCTCGCTAAACTGCATACTGGCAGTCGCGCTCTCGTCGATATAGCCAATCGGCTCTGTCTCCTTTTTTAGCCTCTTCGCTCTGGACGGCCTCACGGGTGGGAAAGTGTAATAGCCGTCGTCCCTTTCGTTCATATCTTCTGTCGAATATTTCATATGATCATCGTCCACATCCAAGCCATTGGCATACATGTGTTCGTCGTCTCCGGCGTCAGCGCACATCGTCAGTAAAGTGTTGTCGGGGTTCTGAAACGCTTGTCGTATTTCGTCACTCAAATATTCCCTCACTTGAATATTTTCACGAGAAATTCCTCTCGGCCGAACGAAGAATTCGTCGTTGTTGATTTCGTTGATGTGCGTGCATTGTTGGTTCGAGGACGGCGACAGCTCTGCCGAGGTAGTGTGTGCGTAAGAGGTGTCTCTCAAAGCCGTGTCTTCTTCGTACGGCATTCTGTCGAAGTCGTAAGTTGCCTCAAACTGTTTTCTTTCCCCCGCACTGGATGACAAGTCGCCGTCTTTGCTATCGAAACTGCCGTATTCTCGAGGCTCTTCGAGCTTGTCAGGAGCATGGGGCTGACCTTCGGTGCGATTCTTCATACGTGTGAAAGTAAATGTGGGAGGTGGTGTGTCTTCTCTGTTTAGCGTGGGAGACGAAGAGGTTTTCGGTAGAGGAGTCTTTTTCTTCTTTGAAAAAAGTCTTGGATATGTCTTTGTTTCGAAGTCAATGGTGGCTGTATTTTGTAAGTCAGATGTGGATTCAGTGTTACTGTTATCTACCTTGTATTCCTTTTTTCTTCCCAAGCTCGGGAAACTAATCTTTGGTCTTTCAGGCATTCTAAATTTTGGAAATTCTGGAACATTAAACTTGGGTCTTTCGGGCAGAGAAAACTTTCTGCGTTCACCCAAAGAGAATTTTTCTTTAATATTGAAGCTTTTCATTTTTGGTCTGTCGGATAGATTGAGTTTATTTTTTTCAAGGATAGAAAACTTTGCTCTCTCTGGCATTTTAAATTTAGGCCTATCGGGCATTTTCATATTATTAATTTTTGTCTTTAGTTTTCCTGCTTGTGATTTCAATTTTCCAGTTCCCTCTCTTAATCTTTGTTGAATTTTACTATCACCCCTGTCTCCAGTTTTAACACGGCTGTCTCTTTTTAATGGCAAATTTTCTAAAGCCGATGAATCAACTTGGCTAGTGCTGACTTCACACTCGGTCCTCGACACAGTCGAAGGAGTGTTAGCAAAAAATCTCTCTTCAATGTCTCTCTGTAAAGCCTCGACACTCAGCGCCACTTCCTCTCCGTCTTCGTCGACATCTCCCTTAACTTCGTGAGGCTGAAGCCGCGAGCACTTGGGCTCCAAAGATGTGGTGCTCGATAACTCGTCCTCACTATGGCCCATCGTGGCTTTTCCGCTTGCGCTGGGAGCCGTGTAAGTGATGGCTGGCGAAGGCTTCTCGATTACTTCATACTCGTGATCACTGAAAACAATATCAACAATCCTTATTGGAGGTGCATAAGCTATCACCCTGGTGATGTAACGAACATCAGATTTTAGGCATTCGCGAACGCGGTAGTCAATGTTTGTCATCAATATTCCGTACGGATATGAGACGACAACAGTTCAAGGCCAAAATACCAAATTAGACGAATAAGAACTTAATACTTTCGACTAAAATAAGTTTTATATAGATTATCTTATTCTTTTTTATGTTGGATATAGCGGAAAACGGAGCAGATATATCTCCTATTGGCAGTCACATTGGTTCTGTTGTCGGCACTCAGCGAAACACAGTAGTACAAATACACATAGTGCAAGTACCGTTTCACGCTGAGTATTCTGAGAGCCGGTGGTATTTTTTCGGACGAGCCAGCACAATTAATATGTCAGCATGGCTCCACTGGTGCGACAGTATTAAGACTCTCACCTAGCCACAGTTAAGTCTTTCCAGAGACCGAATAAATTATAAATTAAATTATAATTGTCTTGACCGGGAATCGAACCCGATATCTAAAACCACTTAGCTCTCTCAATAAGTTTGAATAATAAAAAAATAACTTTATTTTAGATATAGATTAGTTATAGATTGTAGACAAGTTTATTGTTTACAGTGCGAAATATTAATGTAAAGTCAACAAAAAGAACATAATAACAGTCAGTCAGATATTTAATTATAAGACGACGTTAATAAGACACTTTTTGTAATAATTAATTATAAGAAATTAACATTACTATCTATAATTTAAAATTAATTATTTACGTCTTATTTACTCTTTCGGACGTTCATAATCGCAATATTTTCATGAGAAATTCGCGAATGTTTATTACACCACTTAACATAACACAACGCTCTAGGCGCCATAGTTATCTTCGCAACCAACACACATGCATACATTCGCTTCGGTCTCAAGCTAACCTGAAAGGCGCACAGCCAGTGCCGAAGCCCTCAGCCTAAGCGATATTTAGCCGCCTAGCAATCAGGGCGACGTCGCTCGTTTTAGACGCAGCGCTCGCTCGCCGGGTAACGTTCGACTTTTCGAGCACTCCTTCCTGTAGCCGTTATTTCCGTCATAAGACGATAATGTGATGAGAATGTAGGGAGGTGGGTGCTCTTACCTCGGATGGGAAATGATATTGGTGGCCCGCGATGTCAGCCGAGTGCCCGCTGGGTTCACTCGCTCCGGCAACAGTGACGCTGATTGGAAAAATTGGCAAGCGCAGCGCACTTCCGGCGTATGCAACTGTAGGCTGCCTTCTCTCGTTGGCTTTACGACTCTTTCTAAAGGAGTACCACCTTCCGATGTCCACCGGCGCAGATTACTCATAGCTATAGTGTAAAGCCGAACCCTACACCCATTGTTGCACAACCCGCTCCTCGATTAACCCGACCGATACATCACTAGGAACACTACATGGTACAGCGTACTCGTGAATGCGGGTTTGAACACGAACCAGTCACTGGCGACAAAGCAACTGCGGGCACTGGTCGCCGATGACAATTCTAAAGAGCTTCCCTATCGTGCAGGAAGACATTTCAGACTGGGCTATATTTGTCAGACGCACAGAAGGCAGCGGCACTTTGTACGCGTTAGGATAGCGTTATGTCATGCATTAGCACTCCACAAATAAATACATTGAATTCGCTTTGCGCTCACACAGCCGCGGAGCGGACACACGACATTTACCTGCTGGGCTTAGACCAATCATGGTCCGGAGCCTCTTCACTTCGCGAGTGCTGCGTTTCTCTCGGGCTGGGACTTGGAGACGTGGCGATGGGTATTGTTGACGACTGCTCCAAGTGGCTCGTAGACTCGTCGTCAGGGATTTCGGTGATTGTGATGTTGGAGATATCGATTGAGGCTGCTTCATTCCGAGTGTGTGAGAGTTCATTTTCTGTGATCATAGGTTCGTCGTCCTTGTCAATGTTTCTGTGAAGAATTTCCATAACACGCTCTTCCTCCCTTAAAGACGCCGTGTCTTCAACTACTAGGCTCGGGTCAAAGGACTGGTTTGATCTATTCTCAACGTTGTTGTCACAGTCTCGTGGCGACTTCTCCATATCATTCTGCAAGTCCTGCAAGTTTCCATTAGACAACCCGATAGATCCATCAATGTCTTCGTATATGTGCTCTTTCCTCTTTCTGGGCGAAGGTGGGTCTACGTAGACTGTTCTACTTACTTCGTCAGAATCCCCCAACTTCACAGCACTGAATTTCTGCCGGCGCGCGGCCCCAGGTGAGTTCTTCAACTGTCTAATTTCCTGCGCTTCTTCATTTTTCTTGCGTTTAAGCGACGGAGACTTATCATTTTCTTTCTTGTCTAGTTTCAATAATGTTTTGTCCGCTAAATATTTTATTTTATTTACAAGCGGATGACAACACTTTGTTTTTTCACGCGTTTCCGTAACTCCGATATACTGTTGTTCGGGAGCCCGACGTTTTAATATGCTCTTGGGGGAAATATTTTTTGGTATTTCCTTTGGAGCGACCAATTGTGATGAAGACTTTGGCTCTGTGTTCACAATTAAAATGTCATCGCCAGAGTCTAGAGATATCTCTTTTGAAAAGTTGGGTACTTGAACTCCTTCGTCTTCTCCCTCTTCACCGTGCTTCCTACTACTACCCGGAGATGAGTCCAGATTCAGAATCTTCTGTACTTCTCCGTCAGCTGGAGAGTGGGTACGTGATCTCGAAAACTCACGAGACATGCTTCTTCTCGGTGTCGTCTCTCTTATTATATCTTCCGCGGTTATCTCTCCTTCGAGAGGTACTTTCAACAAATGTGTCCAGGGATAGCCGCCAGCCTCACGAGATCTTCGCAAATCCTCCCATTCGTAAGTTTTTAACGGCACCGGTGGGACGCTCCTCTCTTCATCTGCTGACAATGCCATATGTTTAGTCAGAATGTATTCGAAGCCAAGATGACGGCCGTGGTGACCCTCGACCACTCCTCCTTCCACACGGACCCAGCAAAGCTGTCGCGGTCCAACCGACGCACGACAATTCGCTTCAATGAGAGTTTGCTACTAAAACGTAGCGATTGCGTGGGTTTGTGTGAAAATAGGCATGAGGAGCGTGTGTCTACCCGGCGCGGCCGTGTCATCTCGGCCGCGCGCCACCCATTTACCTTGAAGTGGGTCCGCGCGGCTCGCGTCTTGGCTGCTCTAGCATGCCCGAACAATGTTTGGATTGATACGAAATCACCTCACCAGCTGTAATCGAAGCGCGATTTGGCCGTCCGATGTCTGCGCTCAACTGGCCAACTCTCGCGCGCGCTGAGAACGTTCTAAATATAATGGCGGGCGTGGATTTATTTTCGTTGCGAATCCGCGTCATCGTTGGGCATAAGGCGGTCAATGGTTTTACCCTACATAGAGTAAAAAAGGGGTGTTGATTGAGTTTTGGGTTCATTTAATGAAATAATTGAAATTATTCACTATCGTTGACCCGCGACCCTCCATATGGCGCTTTGAATAGATAAAGACTCGAAAAATAAAAAAACATGCTTAATTCAAGCCTCCGACTTCTTGGAGCTTGTAGGTACCTTGTTCTCCAAAGTGTCATCCAAAGTGTCCGCTCTGGGAACGCGATGCGATAGCGCCACTACTGCTTGTCGTTCAACACCCTATCACTCGTTCATTAACAAGAGCGGTTAACTTGTTGTGCTGAATGAAAAGTCGTGTTTGGCGAAAGAAAGAGATTTAATCTAAGAGCAAACATAGTGCACTGACAACAGCATTACAATTAAGTAAGTTTAGCATTGAAGGCCTGCCAACAGGAAAACGCTCCGCAGGTTCAGCACTGCCACAAGTCGATGTGACGTTAGCTTCTTGTCCCTCGTACCAGTAAGTGTATACTCGGACATCTTTCAAGTGTTTCTTTTCGACTTGGAGCTGGCGGATTTGAGACTATACCCTGCCGCGGCTGTTACGTACGTGGGTACGATTTAATTGCCGCTTCTTCTGCTGCCCTGTCCACGTTTCAATCGTTCGCCATAAGCAAAGCGGGACTGAGTCTCACATATATTATACAACAACTATTACCTAAGAATGTTTGATAATTTTATTTCAATAAAATTTACCATAAAATATCCTCTATCTAGGCGTAACACCGGACTCGCCTAGTCCAGCACTCGATCAACCCCGTAGCATAGCATTCTGCACGTGAAGCCAAAAAAAGTGTGTAGTTTTTAGTGATAATGTTTTAGTTCCCGACGATGTTCGGTAGTACGCACCTTTTACCAATTTTCGATCAGCATGACGAAGCTAGCACTTCGTATATAAGCACATATAAGCCCATAATTTACAGTAACGATAATATATAACAAGTACGATTAGAAAACAACACTGACAGTTCTTCTGCTATGAAGTAATGCTCGTTCACCGGAAGGCACTCTCTGAGGCCGACGGCTCAATCAATTGACGATCAGACACGGCGCGGCAAAAATGTTTGTGTGAGCTGGCATTAACCAGATGAATCGATTATAAGAGACGTCAGAAAGCGCGTCTGCCCTTCGCGAAGTCCAAGGGAACCGCTGAAACAGCGGCCATTTCTTCGACGAAGCCGCCTTCTGTATCGGTTGCAACTGCACATAACCTTTGCTAGTAATGGCTTCACTGAAACTGTATTCACTTCTTACTGTCTAATATGTAAGATCTTTCGTTCCATCTCTATTCTTTAACATAGACTGATTCAATGTTCACGAATTGTACCGTGCGATCAATACAATGGACGTTCAAATGTAGCCCAATCGCCGACCTAAGAAACATCAGCGAACAAAATTGAGTTCCTAACTCGGCTCCCTTGACTCGCGTGGCTCTCTCGTGCCGGCACCTGGACCAGACACGTCGGAGAATAGATTCCTTACCTGAAATTTAAATAAATCATAGTCTTTATTGTTGAATTGATTGAGGGCGCCTCGTTAAGCGGTTTTATAAGTCTACCATGAAGCGAGAAGTATCGGGCTCGAATCCGGGGCAAGAAAATTATAATTTAATTTATAATTTATTCGATGTCTTGCTTGACAGTGGCCGAGTGAGTGTTTTAATACTGTCGCACCCGTGGGAGAGCCATGCTGGAAAATATGCTGAGCACTAATTGCCTACTAACTAATTAGGCCGGCTCGTCCGAAGTCATACCACGGATTCAGAGAATACTCAGCGTGAAACAGTACTTGTACTCTTGTAGTGTCTTTTACTGAGTGAGTGATGAAATCAGAGTCGCTTAAAAATGCAAAAACAATGCGTGCAGTGTGGCTCAGCTATCCTTGGGTGACGATGTTCTCTTACCATACAGGAGACCCACCTGCTCCGTTGTCCGCTATACCATAAAAAAGTGGTTAATTAAATACGACGACATTAGAGAACGAGTGCGACGTTGGTCAGTGGCGCCGTGGGATTTTCCATTGAGTTGATCCGTTTAAAAGTATTAAACCGTTTTAAAGTATATCCAATACTACAGTACAGAGTGAAATCCACGATTCCACTGGCACCGCGCCAGTATATCTGCAGGGCAATCTGTAAAGATAGGCCAGATACATGTCAAGAAGGAATCAGTGCTCACTCCAAGTTGGTCGGCGATCCTTAAAACGATGGAGACAAGCGTGGAATGCGCCAGCAACTCTTCAGGCATCGGAGGCATTGAATGTACGAGATGCGTCCGAGAGCGGAAGTTCCTGTTCATTCGCAGAGAGCATTCGCAAAAGAGGTATCGCAGAGTTATCGTACGGAGGAATTCGTCGCCCAGAAACGCGAAGAAATTCATATCTGGAATAGTTCAAATGGTTTCTTTACTTTTATGTAATATTCTTTTTGGATAAAATTTATCTAAGCTCAAAATGCTACATAAAAGTTAAAAACAACTTTTACTACGTAGTCATTTAGCCTATTATAAATATTATGCCGATATATCTTCTAATACATAAAATTCTCGTGTCACAATAGGTACCATTACATCCGAAACAGCTTGACAGATTTTTATAAAATTTTGTTTGCATATTGAGTAGGTTGAGAATCGGCTACTGTCTAATTTATACGCCTGAGTGATAAGGGTTAAGCACTCGTATCATTTATTTTTTATTTTTTTAACAATTTTATTTTATTTATTAATATAATTTGACATTAATAATGGCGCTAATCACTCAATCAAATAGCGGTTCCAACCATATGACTGCGATATATATAAAAGAAAGACGAGTTAGCCACTGAAACCACTACCGCCAGCCACACCGCCCGTACACATAATATGCCACAGAGCGCAAGAAATAGCAACTTAAAATTTGCCGACCTGAAAAGCTTTCTCCAAAACGTTGCTAGCTCCCGTACTAATACTTTAAAAAATGAATTAATATAGAACCGCTTGTGGTACGGCAATGGGTCCTTCGACACGTCAGTCACCCAAAAGGGTCCACAGACGGCGAGATAAGAGTGGGTGGGGCAAATGAACAAAAGTGTTTAAATCTTTTGGGTATATTGGGAGGTCGGGTGGACTGAAATATATGGTAAGCCCAGTATGTGTTCCTAAATGAGTACCGATACGAATGCGGAGTATCAGCTGAGCACACTGGAACATGAAGTCGAGGACCAAAGCCTGGCACGCGTCGAGCGATGCCTCCTCCACCGCGAATACCTCGCACGAAGCACAGAATCCCATTAGAGGGTTGTTCAGATAAAGCGTGAGGAGATTTCCTTGCTGGCATCGTTCTGTAACAAACATCTCTCCATATTGTATCATTGCTTCGCGTACAAGTAACGCCCCAATTGATATGACACGGATTCGACAGGCTTTCACTGGAACCTACCGGCTAAGTGAAGAGGAAGCTCTTGGGCTGATAGCAGCACCACCAGCGGCTGGTTAAAGTGGCGCGGCATGTTCTGCATGAGCGCAGAGCCATTCGACTCGATAATGATGAACAGCGGTCGTCTCGTGAATGGGTAAATGTCTCCAGGATATAGGAGCTGGTGGTCCTTGGCCCGGCATCCTCTCTCCTGCGAGGAACTTCCCCTGGCTTCCCTCATCGCATCTCGGTTTGGATCCAGTTTGCCCGACGTAAGAAACCCGCCATTCTCGAAACCAGCTGTAATCGATTGCAATCGAATGCATTGGAGATTAGTATTCGACACTCAACACTACTTTCTTTGCTTCAATTAGCTTCTGCGAAGGATTGGCTCCAAAGTATTGCCTCATTGTTTTCCAACTTGTGGTGCTCGGACCCCTGGGGTCCACGAGTGTATGAATCGGAGGTGTCCGGGGATCCGAGGTGTCAACTCCGGACCATACATAATAGCTAATAATAACTGTAATAATTATTGTTTACTGATTATTTTATTATGGGATTTTATTAATGGGTTGTTTATTTTATTTTCCGTGAAAACAGTCCTTGAATTAGTAGAAGTTCATGGCTGAAATAGGTTGGAAGTTACTGATCTAAATTGTTTATTGGACTTTTTAGTATAGACTAATTAATTAATATTTTATTAAAAAATAATTATTACTATCAATTAAACATTTTCGTATAGGCTTTATGCATTTGTATGACGGATTTGATTATAGGTCATGCTAGGCATCACGCAGAGAAGCTAGCTAGGTCCACGTACCGCCGAGGTCCGTGCGGCGAGCGGGCGTCTGCGGAGCCGCGCAGCCGTCCGCCGAGATATACAAGAGCACCGCTCCGTCGACGGGCAGGTCGTGGCAGCTGCTCGCTAGGTACACAAGGCACTGTAGCGCGGTCGGCTTGAACAGCAAGTGCTTGTGTGGGTTGTCTCGGCGGAAGCTGTCCCCTGACACGTAACCTACGAATCCAAGTCCAGCAGGGAATGAGCACTCGTCCAAAATAGGGACTGTTACTAATGCATTAACAGGACACACACCTCCTTTAATAAAAATCTCGATGTTATAAGTGTAACAGATAGCCCCCATTCAGAGCGTGCATGGAGGAGGACAAAACAGCAGCTCATGTCCTTTTAGAGTGTACAGGAGTTGCAAGGTATAGGGCACAACACCTCCAACCCACAACCACCTGAAGTATCTTGGAGAGCTATGGTTGCTCGAGTGACAAACCACGCAAAATTGGTGCTCAGACGTCGAGTTGCGAAAAATAGGCGGTTTCACGAATAACCGATGAGCACTCACCGGTGGCCTTAGTTGTAGAAAAAGGTTGCCAAAGAATACGCGGTAGAAGATTACCTCTCTGGGCGGAGTGGGGGCCCAGAGGCGCGGTGTCCTCGGGCAGCGAGGGCGGCGGCAGCCCCGGCGGCTCCTTTTCCACGATCTGTAGCATTCTGTACATGTCTATGGTCAGCTCGGAGAATTTGGCTTGTCGATTGCTGCTGCCGATGATTATCACGTCTTGGAGGTTAAGATGCATGTGGGGCCCTCTTTCTATGTATGGCGTCAGGTCGGGGTGAATTCTGCAAAGTATTTTTCCTACATAAAATATCCTAAGCGAGCGACGGAGAGGGCACTGCTCGGAGTCTCGCTGTGAGATAACATCAGAAATTAATCTAAAAATATTTAGTATATTAAATAACATATTCGTAGACGAACCATATCGCTCAAGATCGCAGTGGGTGGGCGTCTTTGGGGGAGGCCTTTGTCCAGCAGTGGACTTGAATGGGCTGATGAAGAAGAAGAAGACGAACCACAGTAACCGACATGTAAGTTGAAGTGTCAATGGACTGGCGAAAACCCACCTCGGTGAGATTTTTTAATATTTTTTAATTCTATAGCGGACACCGTGTAGGTGGGTCTCCTATATGGTAAGAGAACACCGCCGGCCTTGGACAACCGCACCACAGTCCACGCATTGGTTGTGGTGCCGACTTTTATGCCAAATAAGCGGCAAGATAACACAGCGAGTAGTCATTCAAAAAAAAAATCACTTTCATATCGGAATCATTTTCATCATTTCATTTTCATTGATTACCCAGCAGCTGTACTTCAGCTAAAATATAAAACATCCGTCAGATTACGAGCGTTGCGGTGCACAGCGTTGTTGGTGGAAACGGAGGCATCGGACCCTGCCGAGATCTACCTGCTAGAGAGATCTAGCGGCGCTTCGCGACATACGACGCGCACAGCTGGCTCGGCATCGAGGAAGGCCCGCACTTCATCCACGACCACCGTCCACTCCACCTGGTCGTCGGCGTTGTAGGCGGCGCCGTACTCGGCTATGTGCTCTTCCAGCTCTCGCAGCAGGTCGTCGACGAGCTTCAGTCTGTTCAGCAGTAGCGACACCACGATGAATCGGGCGTAGTAGCGCAGCTTCTTCACCATCAGCTCGCATTTGTCCTCCTTGGCCGCATGTGTGTAGTAGCGCCGCGCTCTGATTGCCTGGTAGAACGCGAATGCTTCCCGCAGGTACGCAGTTTCACTAGTCCTCAGGCTGAAATGTACACAACATGAATTAGGAGACGTGCCTCATTGTCATCGTGAAGCGTTACCTCTACTGTTTCGCTGAGTGAGTGATATCTGAGGTCCTTAAAAATGTGGCTTAAGTGTCAGAATCGAATGAAACTCGACTTTGAATGGCAAGGACCGAGGTTCCATTTAATTATAAACTGAGGACAAGGACGCTAGGCTGCTGACGTCGGCTTACTAGAAGTGGTAGTACAACTGGCCGATCTTGGACGCAATCTCGCCGATCTGCCAGCGCTTTAGTCCGTACTTGCTGTCCAGAACCTCTCTGTGCTGCTGTTGGAACTTCCAGAGCTTCGTGTACACGTCGAACGTTCGCCCGAAGTATGACTGCCACTGCTTGTGCCCATACTGCGGCAGCTCCCTGCGTTAAACATACGAGTCAGTACCTGCGTGCGACGCACCTATCAACGCCGCCGCCTCTTCTCGGATAGTAGCGGCTGCTCTGTATTCTATATACCTATGCCCAATTCAAATAAATCTCTGTCCGCACATTATTGTTTAGCAAAAACCCCCGTTTGGAAGCAGTACTTACCGGAGCCCGTTAAAGAGTACTTTAGACTTGTCGAGTAAGTGGCAAAACTCTATGATAATTTTCCTCTCTCCGTCCATTGGATTCATATCTGCTGCGATGCTGCCGTCGAGTGGATCGGGACGCTCCAAGTGGAAGAACGCCTCCGCCAGCGCCGTCGCGGTGCAGTGGCGACAGCGACCTGCGGAGGATATAAATGTTAACGAAGTAAAAAATAAAAATCAGTTGATTAGTAATGATTTTAAATGACTTCGTTTTCAAAACATGTCAAAAGGAGGGAATGCTTTGATCAAACCATAAATTTTGTAAGACAAATATTTTTTCAAATAATTTAGATAAGTATAATATCAAGATATTTAACAAAAATATCCCACGATTTTAATAAATTATTCAAAATGATTAAATAAACATATCTTGTCCTTGCTATCTCTGTTAGATACCTCAATCGAGTATTTTGCAATGGAAATTGTTGAGCGTCTCAATGAAACAAAGCGATTAACAAAGTTTCAGATTGATTGTAATCAAATGGTCTGGAGATCCGTTCTTTATTGTATAGCGGACAACGGAGCAGGTGGACCTCCTATATGGTAAGAGGACATCGCTGCCCATCACCAACCGCGCCACAGCCACGCATGGGTTCTGTTGCTGGCTTTTGTCGCCTTATGTGGCATTTTAAAGGGTTTCTGATATACTCACTCACTTAAATTTAAAATAAAAAGACGTAAATAATATAGGACTGAAATATGCCGAGATTATTTTGATGTGTTGTTCATAGAAGCTCTGCGCGATGTGACCGGGCCAAGTGTTCCTGGGGAATGGCGTTCACGATATTTTGATTCTGTGTGAAGGATTGTGATATTTAGTAAAGTCCGATAGGGGCGCACGGGGCAGAGCCTACCGGGAAAGTGACTCACGCACGCGTTCCGCTTGTCCAATAAAAATGTCGCAGTGCCGTGTTCCCACTTGGTAGATGGAATCGACTCACCTCAATGTCTTGCGAAGCATCCGACCGCGATGGCCACCTCACTGCGTTCCACTTCACTGGCTGAGGCTCTCTCTGGAAGGCAGGAGAATCGAAACGTGCAGTTTAGGACGCAGGCTGAGCAGAGACGAACGTCACGGCGTAACAGACATCGGACGAAGCTTGTAAGTGCTGCGAGTATGAGAGCTCGATCAAGTTATACGGAATGGGGTATTGGTGGCAAAAGACGCATGCGCTACGATCGACCGAGCTGCGTTGCTCTTGAATGGATGACGTCACTCGGGAAAAGACCCCTCGCTCGTAGTACGCACGGACGGCGCATTGATTCCATCGCCAGGTGCAATACATCGCCGCGTGTCTGCTCACCACAGCCTCACACGACGAACGTAGACATTTTGCTGTCTCCTTTTTTATGGAAAATGTGGAAAACAAGCAGGAGGCACATCTATGATAAGCGGTCCACCGCCTATGCACAACCCTAGCCTTTGCAGGGCCGCGGTTGTGTTGCCTGCCTTTAAAGGATTTCTCATTTAACTAAAACATGGCTTAAAAATGCCATGTTTTTGTTTTCTTTATGGAATAGCTGTCAATGGATCCGGTAGGTCCCCTATATGGTAAGATAACACCGCAGCCCTTGAACAACCGCGCCAAAGTCCGCGAATTGATTGTGTTGCCGGCTTTTTACGTCGTTAACACGGCATTTTTTAAGGTCCTCCGATATTGGAGTTACGAGTGTTACGATAATGGAGCGAGGATATCCTCGCTCACTCAGCGAATATTCTGTGAGCACGTGGTATCACTTCGGCCGACCCGGCCCAACTAGTGCGTTAACATATGCTTCAGAAAGCCTCTTCCACGGGTTCAACAGTATTACAACAGTATCTCACGGCCACTGTCAAACCCTTCCAGAGATCGAATAAATTATAAATTAATTTTATAATTGTTCGAATCGGGATTCCAACCGGATACCAATACAGTACAATACATTTAATCATAACGAAAAAGGTACATGCCATTATATTTATTTATATTAATCATATAAGGTTCTACATAAAGTTGGAAATAATTGGTAGTTTGAATAACTTCTCCACAGGATAGAACACCTTCAGCAACAGCCACCGCTTCACTGTGTACTTAAATGTTGCGGTGGAAGCTGCATTCTTTACCATCTTCGCAGTCTGACGAACGCCGCGGAACCCATAATATAAGCCGACTGTTCGGATTTTGTACCTCGCTTTATAGCAAACATATAGCGTTTTTGTTTATAGTTTTAAAATCTCACACACATTTGATTATTAGCTTGGTTTCACGAGCAGTACGGAACACGAAGTCCGAGCGCGGTCTCTAGTAAGGCCACGCAACCCGGTCCAGTGCGACCTCCTCGCTGAGCCAGCGGCATGTCGCTTTGAAAAGGGAACGTCGCACTGACACTATCTTTTCTATTTTGAGTTGTTTGTGTGATTTCGGACAATGCTCTTGGTACGTGTTGTAATGCTGCTTATTATAATACTACTGTAGTGTTTTGTATGCCCCAACGTGTACTGGGACGAGTTTTGGCCCATTTCAATCTATTTTTATTGTCTAGTATAAGCACCAGCCAACTAGAGTTGCTGCCACATCATGTGATTACTCAATGTTGGTAGGGAACTGTTATAATAAGTTGCATCGAAAGCATTTCACGGGAACTGGAGTTGCCTACTGTGTTTGATGGTGGAACTTTCGTATAGTTGAGTCATAGAGCGAGCTCAATCCATTCCAACTGTTTAATACTTAGAGGCACAGCGCAACGATGGGGAGCCTAATCCACCCAATGCTGCGTTTCAGAGATTCCTCGCCAACACAAAGGCTACGTTGGAGCGATGCCCATACAAACGTAATTACATTTTCATTGACGGCTTTTGTAATGTAGTGTGAGTTATAAATGAAGTCTCTCGCTTCACACTGACAAGTACGAGCTTACAGCAAAGCGATTAGTACTTTATTTAATATAGCATGGAAAACTAACAGCT
Organism: Delias oraia; assembly: GCA_018230265.1. Taxonomy (NCBI): domain Eukaryota; kingdom Metazoa; phylum Arthropoda; class Insecta; order Lepidoptera; family Pieridae; genus Delias; species Delias oraia. The sequence goes on along the minus strand of DWCF01000018.1, from coordinate 49,884 downwards.
AAAAAAAATAATATACATGTATATATATATATCAATAATATAGTAAACACAACCATCGGCAAGCAACTTAAGGTTTCAATCCAAACGCAGAAAATACGTTGCTAAAACAAAGGACAACCGAACATCACTCTGACCAGACACTAACATACACTAACACATACTGCGTTATATGTACTCTCATTCGGAAGTAGTCAAAGCTCAACATTTTTCTTGCCGAAGGTACCCTGACTAAGAGGGGATCAATGTCACGCTGCTCACATATATCGCTGAAGTTTTTAGCGAGACTAGCCACTTAGGTCTTAGAGGATGGCCTGTCTGCTACACAATTGTTACAATGCAATTTCAGTATGCACGCGTCGTGAAAGCGTGACGGTGCACCAGCACAAATACGACTGTCTGGTGATCGGCGCAGGTGGAGCCGGGCTTCGAGCGGCTATAGGCCTCGCCGAGAACAAGTTCTCGGTGGCCATCATCACGAAGTTGTTTCCCACTCGATCCCATACCATCGCAGCGCAAGGGGGCATGAACGCGTGTATCGGTAATAAAATGAATTAATATATTTATTCTTTTGCGGATAATGGAGCCGGTTTGTCTCCTATAACCGCGCTATAGTCCGGGTATTGTTTGTGTTGCCGGCTTTTTACGCCTTTTTAAGGGCCTCTGATATCCTCACTCACTCTGCGAAACACAGCACAAGTTACGCTTCACGCCTAGTATTTTTTGAGCCCGTAGTATCACTTGGGACAAGCTGGCCCAATTAAAGCATCAGCATATGCTTCATCATGGCTCTTTCTCAACATAAATACTTAAATGCAGCTCGTTGAACCTCAAAATCAGCTACCACCGGTTTCAAGCTAAGCCCACTAAGAAGAACCACCGAAGTAAACTCAGTGGGTGTAATTTTTTGCATCCGTGAGATACCTACTTCAATTATAACAAAAATTAACTCTGAGAATGCCTAGCATGAACATATTATTCTTTGACAGTCTCGCCACTGAATTTAACGATGTAGCAGTTCAATGAAAAGCTCAAAGCTTATCGGGCAAGGTGCTTAGGGAAGGCTGGCGACTGAGCTTTGTCATTGTTCCAGGAAATATGCATGACGATGATTGGCGGTGGCACTTCTACGATACCGTGAAGGGCTCCGATTGGCTCGGAGATCAGGTGACTGCCTATAGCCAAATGTTAGGCGCCCGTAATGGTGGCCGTGGATTGAATCAAACCCTTACGGATTCGCTTGCAGCTAGGATGAATCGTTATTTTCTCGAGATTATATTTTCATATTACCTAGGAGAGCTCATTTGTTATGCAACCACTACACAAAATAATACGTCAGCCCGTGTCTCCATTAAAACATTTATTCCTTACAATATGTGTTTAAAACTTAACAATTTTAAATCTTATTGCTATTATAAATTATCAGGCGCATAAGATTGTTGTCACGTCAAAACGTCACTGCATTTCTATGTTTTCAAATTTACCGAAACACGATTTCTAATGTTGGTGGTGCAATCATTGCTGAATTTTTCCTTCAATGATTGACAACACAACAAAAATTGATAGGTGTACTGTTAATAATACTATATTACTATTGGTTATTGTATGTAGGTATTTAAGTACGAAAGCCTCGTAGCTAAGTGGTTTATAAAGTCTACCATGAAGCGAGAGGTATCGGGTTTGGATCCCCGTTTCTGCAATTACAATTAACTTTATAATTTATTCGGTCTCTAGAAGGGCTTGACTGGTGCCTAGGCGAGTAATATTCTCTCTTAATACTCTCGCGCCCGTGGGAGAGCAATGCTAACATCTAACAGAATACTCAGCGTGAAACGGTTCTTCTACTGTGTTTCGCTGAATGAGTGAGGATATAGAAGGGCCTTAAAAAATTCCGCTTACGCGGCATAAAAACCCGGCATCACAACCAACGCGCAAACTGTGGTGTGGTTGTACATGGTCGGCATGTCCTCTTATCATATAAGAGACCCACCTACTCCGTTGTCCGCTACGTCATCAAAAATAATATTGCGATTGCATGAACAATGGAGGAAATGCGAGAGAAAAGGGAAAAACTTTGACAGGACTGCATTCAACAACTGGCCCGCGACGCGCCGAGCTGCGTCTTCGAGTTGGAGAACATGGGCATGCCGTTCTCTCGAACCCAAGACGGAAAGATCTACCAGCGCCCTTTCGGCGGTAGCACCATTAACTACGGCAAAGACATCGCGAGGCGGACGTGCGCCGTTGAAGACAGGTAGTCAGGCTAAACAGCTATTGGTAGTGTGGTACTGAGTGTTTTTTATGGTAACGATTTTAGCTAGGAGTGCTTAATACGGCGCAGTGGTACTTCACTTCTGGCTATCAACTTACAACCTCTGGGAGCAGCTCCCAAATATCAGTTTCTTCCTTTAGATCGCATTCAACGTAGAGTATATTTTTTTTTACTATAGCGGACATCGGAGCAGGTGGGTCTAAGGTAAGAGAACACCGCCGCCGATCAACAATCCCGCCACATCCGCGCATTGGTTGTGTTGCCGGATTTTCTTGAAGGCCTCCAAGTCTTATTGGTTAGTGATCAGGAGACCTGGCCCTTTTTCTTTTCGCAGGACCGGCCACGCCCTGTTGCACACGCTATATGGCTACAGTACGAAGTTCAAGAACATAAAGCTTTTCAGCGAGTTCTTCGCGTTGGATCTGCTGTTCCAGGATGGAGCCGTGGTTGGCGTGCTGGCCATGGACATGGATGACAGTAGCCTGCACAGGTTTGAGTCACACTAGTCTGAACGGAAAGTGTGCCGAGACTCGAGGACAATGAACGCCGCTCACTCAACTTCTTCCATTTCTGACTGTTCAAAGAAGCTAGTATAGCGGACAACGGAGCAGGGTCTGATATATGGTAAGAGAACACCGCCGCCCATCACCAATCGCGTTGGTTGTGTAGCCGGCTTTTTACGCTGCTTAAGTGGCATTGTTAAGGACATCCGCTATCTTTACTCACGCGAAACACAGTAGTAGCACCGTTTCAAGTACAACTATTTCACGTTGAGTATTCCGTGTGCCCGTGGTGGACGAGTCGACCCAATTACTACGACCGCATATGCTTCAGTATAGCTCTCCCACAGGTGAAATGGATTTCCTTTCTAACTGCATCCAACAAAGAACAAGTCTGTATAGAGTTTTATTGGCGCTCCTTACTTGAAATTGTGTGTTAACGCAGGTTCCAAGCGAAAGAGACGGTACTTGCAACCGGCGGTTATCCGCGCATGTATTTCTCGTGTACCGCGGCTCACACGTGCACGGGCGACGGTTGCGCCATGTTCGCGCGGCTTGGCTTCCCCCTGCAAGACATGGAGTTCATTCAGTTCCATCCCACTGGTAATACTCATCACACATCACTTTCTGAAGGCGGTCCCTCATATCTATGCTATTCGGTCCCAAGGACTTGCTTTGTGCGTAAAGTCCTTGCCTTATTTGCTAATTGGTACCTTTTTTTTATAATATAGCGGACAACGAAGCAGGTGGATCTCTTATATGGTAAGAGAACATCGCCGCCCATGGACAACCGCCCCATAGTCCGCACATCGGTTGTGTTGCCGGCTTTTTACGTCACCAAAACGGCATATTTAAGGGGCTCACTCACTCAGCGAAACACAGTACAAGTAGCGTATCACGTTGAGTATTCTCTGTGCCCGCGGTATCACTATCGAACAAGCACCACGTCGCAGGCAAGGTGTCTCCTGCGAGACACGAACCTCGACTTGGGCCGTCGCTGGGTCATAAGCTGCCTGCCTGGGCAGCTGGTCGAAATATCTTCGCTATCTCTTCACACATAACAATTGGCTAATCAATTGTATGGAAAGTCGCAGAGCTTTGAGCAGCACGACACGTATTTCTCGTTAATTCTTAAATTTATTTTGTCGTTATATCAAATTTATATCGTTGCAAGCACAATACAAGATATTAAATAATGAAAATATCTTATTGAAACAAATGTTTTTATCGAATAATCATAAAGACAACCAAGTAAGTACATATAAAACTGGAAAGTATTAAAAATTTAGTATTCAATCGCAGAGATATCAAAGCACCTAGTGCTCGACTCCCACGCCTGTTCACCATTAAAGCAACCTAGGCAAGGCTACTTTCAAGATGTGTCGGACTACAGAACGTAAAAGGCACACGGAACGGTATTCTCTATATTTGAGGATATGTTATTTTATTTTAAACATATATAGCACAACAGTTTCCCTTAAAAACTTATCTCCTTCGCGTTCCCTGTATTGTTTTTTGACATTTCGTTGCAAAATACACGGAATCACTCTGCAGGCATGTACGGCTCCGGGTGCCTTATCACAGAAGGCTGTCGTGGCGAGGGCGGCTTCCTTGTGAATAGCGAGGGCAAACGCTTCATGGAAAAGTACGCGCCCAATGCCAAGGATCTTGCGAGCCGTGACGTGGTCTCTAGGTCCATGGAAACCGAGATCAGAGAAGGTTTACTTAGCTTAGAAACTAAGAAATAAATTTAAATAATTAGGTGACTTGGCCGTAGCATCTCAATACATCTTGGAGAATTTAATGTATGTTTGAAAAAATATAAATGATTTTTTCAAGAAAAACGACATTTATAATAGGAACATATGAAATAGGCATAGACTGGTTTCACCAGTGATCAGACTAAGAAAAGTAAGCAATTCTTGTAGAGGCAATGCGATAAACTTTTACAATAGGATCCCAGAAACCGTTCAAGATATTTCTGTAAATAAATTTAAAAGAAAACTGTTAATGGACGTTTGTATGATAAAGCATACTATTGTGTTAATGATTTTTGTATGATACCTCGCCTCGGGAATAAGGTGTTCATGCCAGGCACACTCAGAGCTAATCTATTGTTATATTTTAAGTATGTCAAGGAAGCAAAAAAATACATCCACTGAGTTTATTTTGCCGGTTCTTGTCGGTGTTTCGTTAAACGAGATGTATATTTGTATTTATGTTTATTAAAAATGTTTTTAATTTATTTTTACTTCAATTTTACTATGAATTGACGATTCATAGAAATGTACTCGTTCTTCGTTTCGTTGAAGACGATCACGCCGCAGCTGAGGCCCACTAACTTTCCCTCACAGCTAAAGCGCCTGGTCCGTTGTCCGCTAAATGTGGAAATATGCATTTCAGGCAGGGGCGTAGGACCAAAGAAGGATCACATATATCTTCAGCTACATCACATCGATCCCGCAGTGATCAAAAAGCAGTTACCAGGTATCTCTGAAACGGCATTCACGTTCACTGGAGTTGATGTAACCAAGCAGCCAGTGCCAGTCCTGCCGACAGTCCACTACACAATGGGGGGTATCGGCTCTAACTACAAGGGAGAGGTAGGCTGCACCGCTTTCCCCGACAACTGGCGTCGAAAGATGGTCATTTTTTATGGTAAGAGAACACCGCCGTCCATCACCAACCATGCCACAGCCATGCATTGGTTGTGTTGCCGGATTTTTACGCCACAAAGCATTTAAGCGGCATTTTTAAGTGTCTCCAATATCCTCACTCACGCGAAACATAGAAGAAGCATCGTTTCAAGTACAATTACCATTTCACGCTGAGTATTTTGTGAGCCCGTGGTATAACTTCGGACGAGTCGGCCCAATTAGTTCGCCAGGATGGCTCTTCCACGGCTGCGACAGTATTAAGACACTCGCCCAGCAACTGTCACGTCCTTCTAAAGTTGAAATAAATAATAAAATTAATTATAATTGTCCAGACCGGGATTCGAACCCGATAACTCTCGGTTCATGGTCTCATGGTCATGGCTCTTAGCTACGCGGCTCTCGAAACTACGTGTTGAGCAACCGATCGTCACAGGTGATCTACTACAAGGACAACTGCGACGTGGTGGTTCCTGGGCTACACGGCGCTGGTGAGGCTGTCTCGACCTGCCACGGCGCGAACAGGCTCGGTGCCAACTCGATCCTCGACATCATCGTTTTCGGCAAAGCCATCGGTGTCAACATCGGTCGCAAGAGGAAGCCTGGCGAATCGCAACCGGACTTGAAACACGTGCGTGCGACGTTCGCTCTGCCTTGGTGCTCTGACGTATTCGCCATGACATCTGGCTATCGAACAGCTCCCTCGTAGCTCTTATATGTGTACGTTTAAGGTTTTGCTGCCAGGAGGTTTTTTTGCTCTCCAGCAACCGAGCAAATCCACTTCAACTTACTCAAAACAGCTTACATGAAGATGTAAGCTGTTTTCTATTCGAATGAAGTCTCCACGATAGATCGGCTTAACATCTGGCCTGTTCAGATTTACTCATTACTTTTACCTAGTTTTGTTTTATTTCATCATTGTCAATAACTTAAATTGTTTTTTTAAAAATCTACAGAGTGAATCGCCAGCTATGAAAGGCACAGCTTCTGAATATCTCGCGATATCAAAATATAAAGAGAAACGGCCGGTAGCACAACAAAAGTGATGTTTGAAACTCTAAATAGACGCTCTGCTCCTTTTTTACGTAATGGGCAAAAAGCTGACCTATGATAAGCGGTTCTCCGCTCATTGACTGTTAGAACCCGGGTGCGTTACCTACCGTAACCTATCTAGAACCGCTTATCCTAAATGAGGCCCCTTCTTTTATTTAAAAAGTGTGACGTCATAAGCTTACCTCCTCCTTCGGAAAATTCCAAGGCGCTATGATTTGCAGAACATATGCGACGCTGCTATTGACAACTTCGAAAAAATAAAGGCAATGAAGGGTTCCATATTTCCTCACGAGCTGCGCATGCGCATGAAGGTTACGATGCAGACCAAATGCGGCGTGTTCCGCCAGGCGAAGTTATTGGATGAAGGTAGGGCGTAATGATGACGAAATATTGACGTTATAATATATTTTGGCCGGCTACGCCCTTTAGGCTCTGCAAGGGCTATGGATTACCATGGGTAGAGTACCGCGTTTCCTATGTGAGGCTCCTGCTCGTTTGTCATCATGTCCATAAAAATAAATAGTTCTTTTCTATTTTTTTCTTCCATCGACTGTTAATAAAATACAAATACGCGACTTGTTAATTTGTATGTATATAATATGAATTAATTACATACATGTATCAATATGCGTATGTCCAACAGTGGACTTAAATGGGCTGATGATGATGATGCTGATGATGATGTATCAATATAATCACCTAAAATAAATATTCGCATTAAATCTTCCTTTTGACATCACAGTGCACAGTAGTAATATTAAACAAAACTTGATGGCGTGCTACAGAACTAAATTTTATTACACTTAAATGGCGCCTATATATTTAATAAAGCAATAAATCAGCGATTGCCGATTAGTAGAACATAGCTGCCGCTGATAAGTGCGCCTAGAGGTGGACAGCTAAGAGGTCATTGTGTTAACGCAGGTCTGGTGGAAATGCAGAAATGGTTTGCGGAATTCAAGGACTTGAAGCTCACCGATAGGAATAGAAATTTCAACACGGAACTAATTGAGACGTTGGAACTGCAAAACCTTATGCAGTTAGCGGTCCACGTCGTGGCCTGCGCAAGGAACCGCCAAGAGAGCAGAGGTGAGCTTGGTGTACGGTGAATTGTTGCTTTGATTTCATACTATCGCGTGATCTGTAAAATTTCTCACGAACGCATATCTGCGTGATGTAACAAATTAACGAGTGAACGGTATATTGTATAGCGGACATAGGAGCAGGTGGGTCTCCTATTTGGTAAGAGAACACCGCTACCCATAGAAAACCGCGCCAGAGTCCCTGCTTTGATTGTTACAGGTTTTTTACTTCGCTTAAGCGGCATAATTTCAAGATCCTCAGATATCCCACTCAGCAAAACACAGTATATGCTTCAGTATGGCTCCCATAGGCGCGACATTGTTAACACTTAAGTCAGTCGCCCGGCTACCGTCAAGCCCTTTCAAAGACCACGTAAATTATAAATTACATTATAACTGTCCCGACTTCAAACCCGGTACCTCTCGCTTCGTGCTAGACTTACAAAACCACGTAGCTACAAGTCTCTCCAAGATGTATCTCTGTCATTGACTCTCTCGGCGATATACGATTTTGATATATCCTGAGTTGGAATGCTGTCGATGCGCATGCGCATGCGCAGTTACGAGGCCACGTAGCACGTACTCTAGTTTAACTAATGATTGTCTCTTTTAGGTGCACACTTCAGGGATGACTTCCCGAAAAGGGAAGACGAGATGGATTACAGCAAGCCAACGGAGGGGCAGGTGTGTACTCTCTCCTGCGATTGTATTTTGTGAAAAACATTTTAAATTTCATTTATAATTTATTCGGCCAATGGAATGGCTTGACAGTGGCTGGTCGAATGTCTTAATACTGTCGCAACCATGGCAGAACCAAGCTGAACAGTATGCTGATGCACTAATTGGGCCCGCTCGTCCGAAGTGATAGTACGCGCTCACAGAATACTCACAGTGAAGCGGTACTTGTACTGTTTCGCTGAGTGAGTGAGGATATCGGAAGGACTATGACGCGTTTGTCCATGGGCGGCTGTGTTCTCATACCATGTAGGAGACCCTTTTGCTCTTTATCTGCTATTAAAAAAGTCGAACCGCTCCATAATCATTGCTCCATAATAATGCGAAATATTATTACTGATGTAAATGTTTTTCTTAAATGTAAGTGCCACGCCCCTGGACAGACGTGTCAGGGACACTAGTTTCTTCTCTTTCGAGCAACTAATTTATGTCGTTATATATATGTCTCAGTCATCTGATTGAATCCGCTGTTTTATAGAAAGACTAGCGAGTTCATTGAATGACGATATTTAGTTTAATGACTAAAAGACAACTCGTCAAGTTATTGAATGTGACGATCAACATCTTGACTGAACGTCATTTAGCGTCGACGTTGAATGAGATGTAAGGCTGAAATATTTTTACGTATAATTAAATTCATTGTGTCACACTATTTTATTACGAAAAATTAATTAATCAATAAAGTAAAATTAATCAAAAACATATCAACACTGTGCTATCTGTGCGAGCCGTATATTTGAATAAATGCTTTTTGAGTTTGACTTATGTGTATCGTGACAGACGGTGAAGTCCATCGAGAAGCACTGGCGGAAACACAGCCTTTCTAAGCTGGACCTGGCGACGGGAAAGGTGACCATTACGTACAGGCCAGTCATCGACAAGCCAATAGATGACGAGGTCAAAACGATCCCACCCGTGCCCAGGGTCTACTAGCCGCTGGCCTATGTGCCACACAAACCCACCACAATGTGCTCATGAACGTTCGTGGGCAATAAATGAATGGCTGCTATTTTTCAATTATACCATGATAATAAACGGGTTCTGCGCTATATTTATATGTGAAACACGGCTTTCATTGTCTTACCTTCATTAAAACTTACTGTACTCATCTAAGTATATCTAATACGTAAGAATCTTGACTTCGTCACACATTCACGACACACCGGCAGAGATTTTCGGCAGTTGTTATATCCCCCTTTATTCTCTCAAATACCGCATTACTTAATGTTCACTTAATTATAAATAAAATATTTAGTTAAAGGTAGGCATATATTTATAATTCGAATTTAGAAGGGCGTTACTCTCCTGATTTGTTAAAGATTGTGTTTATTTGTGTGTTACGTAAATAGAGCGAAACAATAAATGTTTCGGCTAAACTGGTGTTATACTTTTACCGCCTCTCTAATGGCGTTCATCTATTCATAAATTTCGCTTACCACCACTTACAACCCGCTGGGTATGACCCTCAGTCCTCCCTCACTTAAAATCACGATTACAGCCCACTAAAGGCTTCCAAGCAACACTGCCTGTAGGCCTCTTTCCATTTCCTGAAGAAACCGACTTGGTTTAATCTTCTTTATATTTTTTATAGTATAGCGGACAACGGAGCAGGTGGGTCTCCTATATGGTAAGAGAACACCGCCGCCCATAATCAACTGCGTCAAAGTCCGCACATTGTTAGTGATGCCGGCTTTTTACGCCGCTCAAGTGGCATTTTTGAGGAATTCCGATTTGCTCACTCATTCTGCGAAACACAGTACAAGTACCGTTTCACGCTAAGTGTTCTGTGAGCCCGTGGCATCACTTAGCCGACCCAATTTGTGCGTCAGCATGGCTCTCCCACGGGTGAGATTCGTCTGTCCATCTTATGGGAGGACGTCCCACGCTACGCTTGCCGGTCCGTGCAAATTTCAAAAATTCACGCACCCGCGTGTTACTGATTTGCTCATGGCTCGATAAAATATTAATCCTTAATATGGATTGAAAATAAAAAAGTTATATGGCTAATATAATATAAAATATGGGTAATCCCACGGGTAAAAAACGTTGTAATGATTACAGTTACTTAAAATTATTGGTTGGAGCAAGCCTGTTCCTCGTTCTTTATAATATTTATTTGACTGAACATTCGTTCCTCTTCTGCGTTGGAATGTGGCAATTCGAATTTAGAAAAAACGCTTCTAATTTAATTACACTACAGAAATTTGTCCAGGTTTGCTTACAAAAGTTGCTAGATCGATAAAATAAGTCGCCAAGTACATCGAAAATCCGCTAGATCTAGCGACAATTTCGCTAAAACGGCAACACTGGTCTCGCAGATTGTTGGAAGTGCCCGGGAGATGAGGCTCCTTTATTTATATATATCTTTGTATAAATAAATATATATATTTTTTAATAGACTATGATGGTCTATTGAGCGAGCCATAATCTCCCAGTAGGATTACCAGCATTGTCTTATAGTTTTGTGATAGCATCTCGATAGCGGGTTTTAATAGATCATCAACTCCATCTAGTGACCGTTGTAGTAAAGAAAATACAACATTTATAGTATATGTCAAATCCTGAATCGCGCTATCAAAGTTTTTCTCGAAACGAAGCAGATATATATGGTACTTTTTACTACTAGTAGAGTACAGATCTACGCAGGAAACAGTTTGAAATGTCGTATGTACACTTGTTTCACTGTAATTTGACGATTTGCGTCATTCAAATGATGCAAGATTCAAGGATTTAATACCTTAACCTAACTGCGTAGACCAATGACTCCAATTTTTGTTTTTTTTTTTAATTCAATTATATATATTATATTATTTAAGTCATTTTTGATAAGTAAAAAAAATTATATATCTTTTTTTTTTTAATTATCTTTACTTGAGCCTTGATTTTGAAAACTTTTATAATAATCATTAGTATCTAACCTAGCTAAAATATACATATTTTTTTCAAAAATAAAAGATTTTTAGATGAGAAAAAGCAATTTTTTTTTAAATAATTGGAGCCAAAACAGCACAAGTGTCATGGCGTCTACTCGTGACGTCTTTTCTGTGATATTTAGTCGTAAACATTGGTAAAAAGTAGGATTTAAAACTATAAATTGGTTATAATTTTATTTAGAAATGAATCAGGAAATGTTTAAGTGGTGTGTTGTCCCTCAGTGCATTAATACGTCTAAAACAAGTCCTAGGAAATTGTTTTTTTATGTCATATAACAAAAACATTAGATATTGGTGGTTGAATCTTGCACGTCACGCAGATTCTAATGTATATCATCTGAATCCTTCTATTTATTTTCGTGAAGATCATTTTGACGTAAGTATTAAGTTATTGTTACATACAGCGAGTTATGGCGTGACTTTGCTTATTTTAGAATTTTAATTATTTCCTCTTTAAGTGGTTAGATTTAATTGAGTACCTATATTCATTTCCAGTTGCCTAATGTTACGGAGAACTATATTATGGAATATCATTTGATGGGTTCAGTGATAAAAGTTCGCATTATACCAGGGTGTGTACCCACAAAATTTGAATGCCAATCTGATAAAAGGAAATGACCAGCTTTCACAGAACGATGATATGTTATTAAAAAACAAAGAAAATTGCTGATTGAAGAATCAATAAAATATCTAGAAGAGAAACCTATGACAACACAACATCTGGGACTTCAGGTACCTACCCATTAGTTTATTTTAATATGTGGCGATCCACCCTTTGTGAGATTATTATTGGTAGGAATATAACTTAAACCTTGAGAAAAGTCAGAATTAAATTTCTAATTGCTCTAATAGTAATATGTTTATAAATTTATTTGAATATACTTCATAACACTACTTCACTCATTAGTCATATCTATTTTACTTATATAGTTAAGTTTAGTTTTATTTATTGAATGAGATTGCTTTTCAGCTACTCTTACAGAATTAGAAGATATTACACACAAAATGGCGAACACTGTAGACAAATCAATACAAGTATATATAACACACAAGTATAAGACACAAAACCTGACATCAAATTTGTTTCAAAGATTAGAAGATATATTTACAAGAAGCCTTTAAGTCTTTAAAAGAAGATCTTTAAGAAAAATATTTGAATCAAGATCAATCTCAGTGATATTTCTTATACTCCATCTATAATGCAAAGAGGATCATGACCATCAACAATATCACTACAAACAAAATTAAATTCAGATTATAGTGAGTTGATACAAGATGATAAAAAGAAAGAAGCCTCTCAAATTTTGGATTACACATTACTCAAAATTAGCAAAGTTTACATTTTTACATTGGTGTTCCTAAAAACTGTTATTATTTAAACTTAAAAAACTTGTACTTATGACTTTTAAGCGTAAATACCATCATGTAAGTTGTATTATTGACTGTTTACAAATTGAAATAAATAATAATTCAACTAAAGCAATGAATCAATCACTATGTCAGAATATAAAAAAGCAAGCACTATTATTTACCTTGTGTCATGTACACCCAATGGTTTAGTAATTTATGTATCACCAGGTTATGGGGGAAGTAATACAGACACATATTTATTAGACATGTGATTTTATTAAGTGTTTAAAGTCACCTATATGTGTGATGGCTGATAGGGGGTTCAAGGATGTGGAGTCATATTTATATAAACATGGAGTGACACTAGTGTGATCTCCAAGTGTTACTTCGGGGATTAAGCTTTCCAAAACTGAGGCACAGGCTACCAAACAAATTGCTAGTCTAAGAATACATGTAGAGAGTGTTTCGTTGTTTAAAAAAATTTAAAAAATTAAAGCAACATTCATGTGTGAATCACAATTTAATAAAAGTGCTTGATAATGTTATTATCATTGCCAGTGGTTTGATAAATTACAAGATTATATAATTAAGTATATAATTTGACAATATTGTATAATTTAGTAGATCTAAGTACATGTTATTTATGCAAAACAAAAATTTTAAATAATACAAGTTTATATTATTTTGTGTTTTATTTATGAAGAACTAAATAACATTTTGGTACAATATTGGGTAAACTTGGAATAAAATTTGAAACATCATTTATGTTACATTTATAATATCTATATTTTTAGTTTTACTATAGTTCCAATGAGCAATACAAAAGTAGCCTTTATAAAGACCTGATAAATACATTTGTAGCTGTATCTGTGCATAACATTTCTTGGCTGATTTACCATTCAAAATGTAATTACTGTAAGCCACATTTTTTTATTTTTTTCCAAGTTTGCTATTGACAGTATTCCTAACAGCTTCCTCTATCTATCTGCCACGTTTCTTATTATTTTATTAGGTGTATTAGTGATTTTTCTCCCATTATGATAGCAATCAATATTCCATCAGTTCTGCATTTAATGAATGTATATACTCATGAAGCAGTCACTCTGCCATATCTTAATTCATGGCAGAAAAAAGTTTGATGCTGGTCTATAGTCACTTCTTCAATATGTTTGATATCTGCATTACTTAACCCCAACTAGCTTAATGTGTTTGTTATGACTTTCAAAAAACATTACTTATTTATTATAATAAGTTAATATGTAGTAGGTACTTAGCAAAAATAAAAAACTTGAAGCATAGGAACGAACATATCAATGTATATCACATAATATGGCAGTGTTTTTGTAGCAAGTTTTTTAAAATTATTTTGTAACTATCAATGGTTTACACTGTAAGAGTATATTTTTATTTATTATAAAGACGAAGTTTCTATTACCCAATGGTTTGCGCAGAATGTTGTCCATTTTGCTGATAGTTGGGAGCTCCAGGTTTCATAATAGTTCCCGATGAAGAAAAGAATTCGGAAGAGTTTATATAAAATATGTTTTATTTTATAAAATATTATCATAGATATCTTTTGTATTAATAATAAAAATATATTATTTAACTAAGTATAGTTAGTACCTACGCATCATATTAAAAAATCATAAGAATATTAATTATAAATATCATATTCAAATCTTTTGATTTGGATCATAATCATCATTTCAGGCGTAAGACGTCCACTGCTGAACATAGGACTCATTTGATTTTCAAATGCTTGGAATCCAATTATTATGATTTGATTGCAAGCATGAATTATTAGGTGTAGTTTTTTGAAGGGAGACGAAGTATTTGTATATTTGTTTATTATTTTTTTGTGTATTTTGTATTATTTAGATTTATTGACAGTTTGACATTAGACAGCTTTCCCACCAACATCAACATAAGATTACACAAGGAATGCCCGGCGTATATAATCTATGATTGCTAGTCACAAAACCCAAAAAGAAGAAAACAAGAATATCATGTAATGACATCTAATATTAATGCAATCAATATATTAAACTCGATTTTTCAAACTAGACTAATTCTAGACAAAAATATTCTAATAATTAATATAAGTTTTTCTTAAAAACAGCCTCATATGTTTGGATAGCTTTTGCATTTATTTTAATAAAACAGATATGTATGTATTAATTTTTCTTATATATATTCTATTAAGTAACAAAAATCTTATTTAATTAAAATAAATACCGAAAAATTTAGCCACAAACTAAAAATAGTGACAAATTGGCGCCTGCGTAATGTAGGTAGTATATATACTCTGTGGAGATGAGGAGAGGCGCCATTCGCTATTCAAGTATCTGTTTTGTCGGAGCTTATGATTAAAATTCTCTTAAAGCTTGACCGGTTCATTTAGATTTAAAGTGTTATTCTGATTTATTATCTCGTAATATTTTTTTTGAGAGTTTTCATTGCGTGTTTGTGGTATAAGAAGAAGAGGGTGAATCATGGCTGAGGCCAAGCACGATGAGAACCCCGAGATTTTTGAAATGAAAAATGTAGACCCAGATTATGGATCTCCGCAGTGGGAAGAGAATGGAATTAAACATTTTTACTGGAAGGATGGAGTGTTTAATTGTTTATCGGGTGTTCTGTCATTTCTGTTCCAAAGTCAGGATATGAAAACGGTCAAGGGTAAGTTAGTGTTGATAAGCAAAACATTGAAGTTTGGGCGGCTTGTGCATCCTTGCACTTTCCAAGGTTGCTGCGCCACGCATCCGAGGTGCTATTGATTTTAATCGGGTTTATTTATAAACATCTCTGGGAATTATTGATTACCAGGTGCTATCCCGCTCTATATTATGTAGGTACAGCAAAGGTTCAAGGTCATAGGTAGCTTTGACCTGTTTATCCCTGCAGTTTTCAAGGTTGCTGCGCTACGCATCCGAGGCTTTACTAATTTTAAGTTGAGTTTATTTATAAACATCCCTGGGAATTATTGATTCCCAGGTGCTATCCTGCTCTATGTCATATAGGTACAGAAAGGTTCAAATTCATAGGAAGCTTTAACATGTGAGTTCTGTTTGGAATATCACTCTCATCTATGTCTTGCTTCACTTTTTGTTCTTAAATATTTTTAATGAGAAACAATTTATGTTGTTTAAGTGAGTTAATGAGTTGCAAACACATTTCTATAGCTATGATTATTTGAACCAGATGTTTACATTTACTTAATTTCATTTAAAATTGAGTAGAATTTAGATTTATAACTTTGCTATTATTATGTAACAATAATATTAAAAATCCTACAAGATTGTTGTGATAAATAATAAAATTATTACAAGTTAGAATTTGATTTTAGAAAACTGGGAAGTTCCTTTTGAAAAGATGACAGATCTGTTTTATTTGGGCGCTGGAGCCCAGGGTGTAGTCTATGGAGCACACCTTCAAGGAGAAAAGGTGGCAGTCAAGCAGCTGCATACAAAACATGATGCCAATATTAAACATCTCTTGAAATTGAAGCATCAAAATATTGGTTGGTTTACCTTTTATTTCTTTTGGTTATGCAGTGCTATAATTAAGTTTTAAAAGTATTAACAATTAGTTTTCATGGTGACCTGATATTTTTATGTTGATTGTTTTTATTCCATTGTAGTTAAATTCCTTGGTGTAAGCACAAACACATCTCACTTCTGCATAATTATGGAATATTGCCAATATGGGTCTTTGTTTGACTTTCTGCACAGTAACACTGTATTTACACCGAAACAGCTCTTGAAATGGGCTAAGGAAATCGCCCAGGGTGTGGCATACTTACATGCCAACAAAATCATTCACCGCGACCTTAAAAGCCCCAAGTAAGTTACCCTTTCAATTGTAAGGACTTATCATTTTGTTTGGGTTATTGTATATTGCATCTTTTATATTAATTCTCTTTTTATATTTTAGCATACTGATAAGTGATGGCTTGAGAGTCAAAGTAAGTGATTTTGGTACAAGCCGAGAATGGAACAATGTGAGTACTGTGATGACTTTTTCGGGCACAGTAGCCTGGATGGCTCCGGAGGTTATCCGTCATGAACCATGCTCAGAGAGAGTTGATGTTTGGTCGTTTGGGGTCGTGCTATGGGAATTGCTCACAGCTGAAATTCCATTCAAGAGTTTAGAGACCCATGCCATCATGTGGGGTGTTGGTACCAACTCCATTGCCCTGCCCATTTCAAAGCAATGCCCCAGCAGCCTGCAACAACTGCTTGGCCAATGCTGGAATAGAGTGCCAAGGAACAGGTGAGGACAAAGGTCTCATTAGTATGCAGGATGTGTTTGCAGCTGTGCATTTACATTTTATTGTCACTTTGGTAGGTTTCATTCTATCAACCTACAGTGCCTAAAAGGGAGGGTACTTTTTCGAAAAAACTTTTTTTTTTGTTTGACGCTGTAACTGTCTTCGATAGTGCAGTTGCGCTTGGGCTAGCGATTGCTTAACTGGTTGAACACTTCAAGAGCGAATAGTTGTCAAATTCGAAAAAAAAAATACTTTCATTCGGTTAACTTTGTTGATTGGGAAAGAAAAATACTTTTTTAAAGTTTTCATCTAACTTTGTAGGATTTTTGTCAAAGGACTTAAGATATAAATAATTATTTAGGTCTAAATTGCGAAAGTTAATTTACTTTGCGTCTACGATCTCCAGCTTTGATTGCACATACGCATTTGTATGAGAATAGAGCTAGCTAGCGGTTATTGGTACATCATAACTACATAGTGCATACAACACTATTGTTAATATTTAAGAAATTATAAATTTTTATTTGTTCCTGGCATCGAGCACGATACCTCTCGCTACGTGAGGCTCTTAGCTGCCAATGTCACCACAACGCATAACTACGCCTTGTCTGTGACAGTCTTTAAAATACCGATCTGTGATACTTTGACAAATGTACGCTTAGCGATAGCATAACCATTTTCGTTTTATAAACTATAAAACAAATTGCAGGCCGCCCATCAAAATCGTGGCTGCTCAATTGGAGTTGGCCGAAAAGGACCTAAGCTGGATGGACTCGGAGAGGTACCAAAAGGTGCAGACAGCTTGGCGTGCTGAGGTCCAACTCAGCATGGAACGGCTCTACGCCAGGTAGTGATGATATAATTAGATCCTTTTTATTTGCATCCTTGCATATATCTACATTTACACAGTTTATTTTTTTATGGTATAGCCTACGAACGAATCAGGAGAGTAAGAGAACACCACAACCCATCACTAACCGCGCTTTGTTGCTCTGTTGTCCGATATGCGATAAAAACCTAGCTACGAGGCTCTCAATGACGTTCTTAAAACAAGGCTTACTTGTAAGTTTGAATGAACAGGCAATTCTCTAAATCGACCGAGCACTGTTCACTGATGAATTGAAGGGGTAGGTTTGAGAGCCTCGTAGCAAAGTAGTTTAATAAGTCTACCATGAAGCGAGAGGTACCGGGTTGAAATCGCGGCGCGGACAGTTATAAATTAATTTATAATTATCACACAAAATAGGCGCAATAATGTCGTCGAGTTGCGGAAACCAGCCCATCTTACAACTACATTGGCAGTTGTACTTGAAAAGGTGCTTCCACTGTATTTCGCTGAATGAGTGAGGATATCGTAGGCCTTTAAAAATGACGCTCAAGTGTATAAGGCTAGTTTTCACAGTAAGTACGGACTGTAGTGCGGTTGGTGATGGACAGCGGTATTCTATTACCATATAGAATACCCACCTGCTCCGTTGTCCGCTATACTTAAAAAAAATAAAATGTAGGAGAGAGAGAGTGAAGATGTTGTGGTTGAGCAGGGTCGCCGAGACGGATCCTGCGCTGGAGATCGCCGAAACCTCGGAGATGCGACGTGACAGAGTCAAGCAGGCGCGTGACCTGCGCCACGTATTCGAGCAGCAGTTGTCGCGAGCGAATAAGCTTTTCCTTGAAGTGTGCGCCATTCGGCTGCAACTGGAGCAGCGCGAAAAGACTATCGCTGAGTAAGTTATACATTATCTTTTTTTTATTTTTTTATGGAATAGCGGATAACAGAGGAGGTGGGTCTCCTATATGGTAAGAGAAAACCGCCGCCCATCATCAACCGCGCCACAATCCGCGCATTGATTCGGTTGCCGGATTATTTGCGGCTTATCCTCATTTTTATGGGCCTCCGATATCCTCAGTCATTCGGAGAAACACAGTAAAAGCACCGTTTTAAGTACAGCTACAATTAGTGCGTCAGTATATGCTTCAGCATATATCTCTAACGGGGAAGACCGGATATCTTCTACACTTATAAGTAATAATAAATCTTAGACATGTTAATTATGTACATGAAATATATTTCCAAAATACAAGGAAGAGATTAGTGATCGATACTGATGGCAAACATGCAGTCAGTAAAATTATATCTGTCTGTAAATTCGTTAAACGAAACAAAACTACTCGACGGATTTTAACGAACTCGCGTGGTAGGCTACTTCAGACGTGTTAATATAAAATATTTACGGAAATATTTGTCACCTATCCGTTCCCACTGTCTTAGCCCTAATTTCGCCTATTATTTTGAAGCCCTCTGGCAGAAATAGCAGTCGGAGTCTCAGAAAGGTGGCCAAAGTTTGTGGAAACGAAGAAACTTTGGTCACCCGAGCTGAACCCGACCCATATACCGCTATATCAGTTAGGTAGAAAAAAAACTGCAACATTCATAATTTTTTTTAAAGACCGAAGTCTGTTGGGTCCGCTAGTATGTTATATAATTGTGTTCTGAGAGCCGCATCTCCAACGATTGTCGACTGTTATGAGAGGCCTCATAGCTGTTGTTTTATATATAATGTATTTATATGTTTTTTATCTATGTTGAAGCATATGTTGACGCGCTAATTGGGCCTGCTCGTCCGCGGGCTCACTGAAAACTCAGCATCAAACGGTACTTGTACTGTGTTTCGCTGAGTGAGTGAGGATATCAGACCCTTACAAATACCGCATAAGCGCTAAAAAAGACGCCAACACAGCAAACGCGGAGTGTGACGAGGTTGGTTATAGGTGAAATCTACTATATGGGAGACCTGTCTGCTCCGTTGTCTGCTATACAATAAAAAAGCGTTCTGCTTGTCGTCATTCACGGGAAGTGTGTATGAGTCTTATATATTGGTGGTTTACCTCAGGAAGGAGAAAGCGCTAGAGGTGTGCCGCTGCCGCCACCGCATAAAGCTGTTTGAGCGGCAGCCGTCCTCATCCTCGGAGGGCATGGTCTTTGATTTGCATCGCCACACGTTGCCAATACGGCAGATGCCAGCTCAGCTGATGGTCGAATACGATGAAGTGAACGAGAACACTGTGACTACGCTGAATACGGTGGATGACACGTCCGACGCTGAGAGGCAACACCGCTACCACAACAACTCGCCGCGCGACACTGTTCTAGAGATGGAGGAAAATGGCAACTATGTGAACGACAACTATGTGCCCGACGTTGCTCATGTGTAACTAACCGCCAGTTCACCATGGGCGGCGCTCGTCTGGGTCGTTGTCGCGCTGTTCGCGCTCATCTACCTGACTGTCACAAATGTAATAAGATATATAAATGACACGCACTAAAGTTTCTGTAATGGTATGTGAATAGCACGGAATGACAGCGCTGTGCTATTTAAGTCCTGCCCTATAACTTTATTAGAGAGTTGTTCTATCGAAAAAAATGCCTCCTTGATGGTAGTTTCACCATTGAATAATATTTAAATAGGATTGTACATGCTATAGACTCTCGAATAATTCTCGCCATAGATATTGGCACCGATGTTTGTTCTGCCTCAAGAACAAGGTATCTATTCTCTGTATAACGAGCTTCTCCATATAATGATCTTTCTCTATAACGTTGAAAATGGCCGTTCCCTTGGATATCGTTCGAAGTAGAGTACTGAATATATATAATATAACGATATCGCATATTCTTTAGACGGTTCTCAGAGCAACAGTGCTCATTTTCATCTCTGGGGCGGTAAGTTAAAGTAATTGCATTGCTCGGAGTGGGGAAAAAGCCATCTTAAAAGGTATTCTCATTAAAATTAACGTTATAATATATAAGAACGCATTCTGTTAATTGTATTATAGTGACATTGTCTTATTGACACAATAAGATCAGAATTGTCTACTGTATTAAAAAAAGGCTTCTAAACTCCGGCGAAAGTGACTGTTCCCCTCGTTAAAGGTAGATTACTGTATATATAATAGGCATTGTTCAGCAGTTGTGGCAAAGCGTTGACTTCTGTCATACAATATTTAGTATTTATATTCAGAGTATATAATTGTCTTTAAAAGTATCTCACTTAGTGTGTATTTAAAAATTAACCTAAGTAATTTAAATTTTCGATGTTTATTGTTTAGGCTTAGTTTAAAAGTAAGAACCGGCATAAGAAGATAGCGCGGATTGCCACGTTGCTCTCGAACCTTGAA
This sequence comes from Delias oraia, assembly GCA_018230265.1. Classification (NCBI taxonomy): domain Eukaryota; kingdom Metazoa; phylum Arthropoda; class Insecta; order Lepidoptera; family Pieridae; genus Delias; species Delias oraia. The sequence goes on along the minus strand of DWCF01000018.1, from coordinate 28,862 downwards.
GAAGTTCGACTGTTCCGTGCTCCGGTTATAGATGAGAGAAAAATATGTAGTAACTAAAAGAAAAGTATAATCGGTGTCCACTTCGTGTTATGTAATAAGTTATTATAATATAGTTTATTACGACGGCTGCTGTCAGAGTATATGTCGTTGTGGTTTCTTAGAAGTGGACAGTCTTCCGCCTACTTCAGCTGTAGCAGCGGTGAAAGCTGTGCGGTGGTCAATTGGATCCCTTCTTCAACCCACCTGGAGGTTAGTTTGTCTGAGTTTTTCTTGCTCTGGTCGCTTTCCGACTTTTTTAAAACATTTGATCCAATTATTACAATGGAGAAAATGGTGGGTACAGCATTTAATGTTATAAAACCAAAGCATTCCTATTCTATGAATCGTTCTAATGGTAGGTATTACGGGCATATGCGCCTTTTTTAAGACAACATGTGTCTTTCCATCTGGGAGGACTCGATAGGGTGCACAGATATTTAAGGTTGCTATAGAATATTAAAATGGCCTAGAAATGTTGTCTGCGCATATAATATGTCTCGGTGGCCTGTTCGTCGTGATGGACTAAAAAGAATTTCTTCACTATTTTTGTAACGAATTTTTTTTTTAAAATAGCAATTGTATTTTTGTAGCATAGATGGTCGTAGAGAGATAGGTGGAAGATTGGTGGGTGGTCACTGTCTAGGTAAGTTTAGGTAGATTATTTGCTTAAGTTGCACTTTAGCCGCAAACGTCTCAACGAAAGTCAGATGTACATCTATGAGGCAGCACAGAGTGCGGATGCTGCGCACTAGACGGCTCTCACAAGTCTCATTGATTTAGTATATTTAAGTATAGATAATTATAATAATTTTTTATAGACTGTTTAGTATAAATTTTGGAAGTGTTTTTCTCTTTCTATGAGATTTACTATTTTGTATGTCAACTAAGTAATTTTTTAAGCGACATTGCTTGGTGAGCTCAATTACGTCATCTTTTATATTGCTTGATATGTTTAGTACAAGCTTTTATAAAGTCTTACAAGAGGTATATAAGTCTAAATTGAATTGGCGACAGTGGTTCCCGTTGCTGGGCGGGCATGTCTGTCCTTTGTTTCAACTTTCAAGCCAGTTTATGTGAAGTTTCCAAGATATAATGTCGCGAATACCAACGGACTGTACCTTCTCACTAAGTTTTAGTTGCATATTTTCTGGCATCTAGTCAATAAATGTTAGCCGTAAGACTTTAGACCAGAGAGACTAGAGACTAGACTAGAGATCCAGCTCCAGGCACAAGCGTTTGCGTTGCACAATCTCAACTTAGTTGTAATGCTCATGGAAGGATACCGATTGTCAAAATAGTTAACGCGGTGTTTTATTTGCTAGACGTGTCTTCGACTGAAACGAAACGAAACTACCTACTAAAGAGACCAAAGGGGCTATCCTTTTTGATGGGTTACGTTCGCAAGAAGTGTTAGGTCTTTGTTCGGGCGTAAAACACGCGGTTTAAAAATGAAATGTAAATGATCTTACGGTGACTAAATATAATTTGAATTTAACAATAAATCGGTCTCCTTTCATAATTGATAGTTGCGGTGACCAGGAGTCCGCGGACTGATAGGCGAGGCTCCGAGTAAGGTCGTTTTGACGTAAGTTTTGTGTGTTTGACGTATGTTTAGAACAAACGTTTCATCTTTGTGCAATTACACGCTCATGTTCTTTTCACAATTATTATTGTTATTATGGTTTAAGGTTTATGTGGAATAAATAAATAAAAAGTAATAAAGTTCTCTTATTCACCATTCGTGTACCCATATCACTATTAAAACATGACATAAGTAGCAGAAGGGTGGACATACAAAAGTTAGTGAATCAACCGTTATCGGACGTGATAATGGGAATCACCACATGAAAAAATCTTGCTCATGTCTTAGATGTAAATATATAATAAATTTGCAATAATAAATAAATATATAATAGTTTTTTCCCATAAATTTGCCTAGGAATTATTAGTGAAAAGTATGTCAAGCTGTTTTGCTGATCTCCCTAGTGTGTTGATTAGCAAAGTAATATTATTAGATTCGGTAAGCCACAAGTGAAAGGTCACGCATGAGTTACCCGAACAGCCATGCAGCGCCGACCAAGATTAACGACAGGAGGAAGTTACATACTAACCCGTGAGAGAGCCATGCTGAAGCATATGCGGACGCACTAATTGTGGTACCACGTGCTTACTACTTGAAATGGTGCTTCTATTGTGTGAGTGAGAATATCGGAGGCCCTTAAAAATGACGCTTAAGTGGCGTAATAAGCCAGTAACACAACTAATGCGCGGTTGTCCACGGGCGACGGTGTTCTCTTACCATATAGGAGACTCATCTGCTCCGTTATCCGCTATACTATCAAAAAAAATTAGGTTAGGAAGTCCTTGTACTATAGAGATGTGTTTACAAGTTTTACAACTAAAGGTGCTACCAAAGTTTGAACGTCGCCTCAATGGAAACGACTTAAATATTCCGTCACTGTCTTGCTGCTTTTGTCGCGGTTGCTTGTTGCAACAGCGAGACGGAACGAAGAAGAGCTTCATGTCTTCAGCGTTCATTTCTTCTATTTCAGTATTTGATTATATGGACTTGACTAGCACGACGTAAAGGTACAAGAATCGCCTTTCAACAACTTACGGCTGATGTAAGTCAATCTCAAAAGTTAGCTTTCAAAAGATGTAGACAGAAATCCCTGTCTTACAAAAGGGAAGCAGCATGAACAAGACGGGACCTCAGGCAAGGAGGGAGATTCGGTTAGAGACGCCTGAACACACTGGAGTGCGACGCAGACAAGACATCGGCGTAATTTTCGCGTACGCTATGCCTCGAGCGTTACATTTTTGGGATTATTAATAGAAAGTTAACGAGCGGCAGTGGGAGATCGCAGTATGGCGCGCGCGCTCCGTGCGTAGGCATGGAAGCCCCAGCCTTCCCGAAAACGGGCCATCATACCGTTCAGGCGGCACCCGGCAGCGAAGCCTTCGTCGTTGCGCCCCTGCCCACTGGATCGCCTCCTTTCACTTACGAATGGTGAGTCGCTCCGCAACCTCTCTTGTGCCTTAGGTTGTTGAGAATAAAGTAGGAAGTCGTGCAGCTAGCTCTCCGGTTCGCCTTGTTTGTTTTTGGCGTGTATAAATAACGACTAGGAAGACTGGTAGTCACTTGACACTAACAAGCTCATATCGTCTTAGATATAATTCCGAGAATCGCTAAGTTGCTAAGGTTTTTGCGTGTTGCGAAGCTCGAAGGTGGTTGATTTCCTCTTGCTTTTGTATTCTTTCTACTCCCCTGCTACCTGTCGCTCTGACCGGAGTTTGCTCTACTGTTTTTCTACAGTGCTTGCGTTTCTCTCTGGATATTCAGGAGAACTGCTCAGCGCCCGCAAGTGTACGCCGCCGCAGAGCGGTGAGACTACAACATATAAAGCATGGATGATTAGAACGGGGCTGATCTAGGATTTTATATTAAGGCTAAAATTAAATGTCTCAATGATTCGACAATATTCCAAAGCTCCCGGCATTTAGTAGTGCTATGTATTAAAAAAAAATCCAAAATGAAAAAGTATTTTATCTCATCACAAGAATTGCATTTTTTCATATATTTTTATTAATTCATATAACCACTTAAAATAGATTTAATCTCTCATTAATTTACATAAAAGCCTCATTGGCGACGCGTGCGGAGTATGCCCTAGGCTTGCATTGCAATGCGAACCATTACCTCCTGGAGTATATGGTCGACCAAGATTAGGAATTGTTTGGGCGGTTAGTGTATGGAGGGTTGCAGTAGTAGTCGTCCTCAATGCTGGGAACGTAAGGCGCTGCGCGTCCATTCTACCGGCGAATTCCGAATCATGTCAGTTTACTTATACAACCAAAAATAAATATGAGCTTGCTAACGTCAGAGCATCGCGGAGCGACATCTAGCGGAGTTCTGCGTAGCCAAGGTGGCGGCACCTAGCTGTCATCCACAGAACTTGCGCTTGTGAAACCTGAAAACTGCGTTTCAGCCGACACTTCTAACCAGGAGCATTGAATATCTTCCGAAACTTGTCATTTTTTTTATTTATCTGCGTGTAGTAAATATGATATTTATAAATTATGTATTGTGGCGTGAGCGCAGCGGACGCGCCCGCGAAGTCCGCCTGAAAACGGCGCCTGCGTCGCTATCGTAAAAATATCTCGTTCGAATAAATGACCAGTCCGCGTCCGACTCTCGCGTACTTCGAAACGATGCGCTTCGACCATGGGCAGCAACTGTTGTAAGGTCGTCTCCAGTGGGGACTCGTTGGTGCGCTCCAATTCCTCTATATACCGAAGGTATCCAGTGAAACTGGTAGTGTAGTGTCGTGTTTGGGAGACCTCCGCCCATTGGCATTGGAGGATATATGTAAAAATAGCTGTTGCATCCAGATCGGGGACTCTCAAACCCCGTGGGGTTGACATACCCCAAATCTGGCATTCACAGGGTCATCCGTAACGTAACATATTGTGTTTTTATGTTGTGTCTGAGATTTTAATGTTTATTTTTCAATATGCAATTACTTAAACAATATAATAATGCCACTAGATACCAATTACTGAATGCGATGTATACTTATTTTGTACCGAGCGGGTCTCTAAGTGTTTTCAATTAATTAGGAAATTATTTTAAGAGTTTTAAGTAATATTAAAGGATCTTTTGCGGAAAATCTGTCTTGCCCAAAATAGCTTTGGTATTTGTTCAATAATAGAAAAATTGCTTTTACCAACGCTTGCCTCTTTTACAATATAATTTTACACACACATACATAAATTATATGTAATTTATTGCATTGTTAATTCTTTAAAAACAACTTGTTTGTTTCTCATTATTTTAAAAATACTGACATCTCTCACGAAACTAGTTCTGTTGATTAAACAATGGAATTACTTAAACTAATACGGCAAAAGCCGGCAACACAACTAATGCGTAGACTGTGGCGTGGCTGTTCATGGCCGGCGGTGTTATCTTACCACGCAGGAATATGTTATCATACCATTCTTACCCCACCTGCTCCGTTGTCCGCTATACCACAAAATAAAAATAATTTCAGGCTTCTTATTGAATCTCAAAGATGAGAGGCATATATATATATATATATAAAAACATTATATATACGTAATAATGATATAATATTTAAATAACAGTTATATATATTCCATTGAAATCTCATTGAATGCTATGATTCATTTAAAATAAGAATTGGTAATTGATATATTTTAACTATATATTATCTTCAATACTAAATAGCTGTTCATTCAGTTGTTTGTGCGAGAGTTCCTAATTTTAACTCCCGGGGTCAAAGTATCGTTTGGGTACAAATAGTGTTGGCCAAATGCAAGACTAAGACTAAGACCGACTAATTTTAACAAGACCAAGACTGACCATGTAAGACTTAAGCAAGAACAAGACTAAGCCTGCACGACTCTTGCGTCTTGCAGCTACTTTTTTTGGCAGTGATTTTCGGAATATCTCATTAAATCTTTAGACATGTTTTATAAATCTGGTTGGTCTTTAATATAGCTATGCTAATTAAACCTCAAAATATTCCTATTTTCATAGGTTTTCTCAGATCTGAAGTAAACTTTAATTAATATCAATAGTCTAATAGGTAATTTCAAGACTTGCGAGACTCTTGCTGCAAGACCAAAACCAAGACCAATACCTGGTTTATTGGCGCAAGACCAAGACTGGCTAAGTCTTGGATTTGGGCAACACTACGTGCAAACAATTGACCTTGCTTATAATGAATTATTAAGTTAGATGGAGCCTCTGGTCATCATCATCATCATCATCAGCCTATCAAGTCCTCTGCTGGACATAGCCCTCGTCTAAGGATACATGGGGAGTTGTTATGATACATGGGGATATTTGTCGTTCTGTGCAGACAATTGACGATGCGGAGAACTTCAAGAAAAAGACCGCAACGCACTCGCGGCTCTACAATGGCTAGAGGTGTCCTTAGGCGGGGAACAGCTTATCCTTTGACAGCTCCCCGATCGTTTGTCACAATTTCCATAAAAAAAAAACGCTGTGAGCCTGTGAAAACTACTGGCTGTACAATTCAAAGGTCCGTTTATTACGAAGACGACTTATGATAAATCATATTAAACGGATTCTACTATAGTTCAAATTTGTATCTTTTTCGTTATTTTCTTCTATTACAATAATTTTTATTGATTTTCCGGTGTTTGCCAAAATTACCTTTAGAATTTAACACGGGCAGATGTAACGGGTGTATCATCGATGTCAGGCTGGGGACTAAGTTCGGTCCACTCCATCTTTTCCAGTGATGGCACAAAGGCTTGTGTGTAAGTTTTGTGTTTATAATGTAATAGGATCATCCGGTTCATTGATTGTGTTCTTTTGTAACATAATTACAGAAACATAAACTATTGGCTTAACGAAGTACGAAGACCAAAAGCCAAGGATGGTTTTACTAAGAAGAATATGTAGGAAAAGGGCACGAAGAGGTCGCCGCGATCGAGGTAGACACAACCGCTTCTTCAAACGTTTGTTATTAAAACATTAATACCTGCAGATCGATGTGGGCTCGAATATCAATACACAACTTGTATTCTGCTTGTTCAGTGAAAGCGGATCGTGATCTAAGTTATTTCATTAGTCATTTGCGATACCATTTAAATAACTCTTCTACTTTCCTCTGCGACGTATGTATTGTCTTTTTATCTTTTCTTTACACCACTGGTGGCAAACTAGCAGGAGGCTCACCTAGGGCTAGCGCTCCTCTGCCTATGAACACCCCCAGTCCTTGCAAAGCCGTGGGTGTGTATAAATTATTATTATAATATTATTATCGTATGTAGACAGAATCTCGCGTATTCTTCGACGTGTTTCCTCATTTTTAAATTAATCATTTGCCTTTCCGTCAGTACTCGTTCGTTAAGAGATGACCCACTGAATTACATAGCGCCTAGCGATATATTATAGAATTTTTAAAATAAATTTATATCGCAATAACTATGAGTCGGATCTCAATTTCTATTTTCATAATTTAAAGCAAATTGATTTATCTTCTATAATTTGAGAAAGATTATTTGTAGGCGTATTGCGATGGAAAGTACCCACGCTGTGCGATAAGACAGCTCGCTGTCGTGTGAACAGAGGATCAGCACGATGCCGTCCCCAATCCGTCAACCCTAGCAGGGAAATAGCTCACAACTCGCGAATCACATGGGCCTTGGCAGGTGTCCAGACAATTCAAGTCTTACGCAAATGAAACGCAGAGCCAAACATTACTATGTATACATTGTTCATTGAGGAACTGTACCAGCGGTCGTGGTCTAGATAAAATAAAATTTTTGATCGGTTTATAAAATAATTGGAAAACAAAAAATATATCTTAAAGTTTAAATATTTTGGGTTTATTTTATTAGAGTGATGCGTTCATTACTTTTACGTACATTTTGAAATAGTTACGGTAACAAAATATAGTTATAGAGGTAATGTTTGTTTGGTAAATAACATCAGCTAGGTGAAGTTCGTCACTAGTGTTCAGGAGAGTAAATGAGGTTAAGATAGGTGTTCGCCAATAAACCCATTTCTTGGTCAAGCGTGTCACTGTCGCGAGATCAGAACGGTGAATCCTTTGCTACTTTGTGAGCCATTTTTAACACCGATATCCTCACTCATTCAGCGAAACACAGTACAAGTACCGTTTCACGCTGAGCATTCTGTGAGCCCGTGGTAACACTTCGAATGAGGCGACCTACTTACTGCGTCAGCGTTTGATTCAGCATGTCTCTTAAGTGCGACAGTGATAAGACACTCACCCGGCCACTGTAAAGCTCTTCCAGATACCGATTTAAATTTTAATTAAATTATATTTTTTTTGCTCGCACCGGGATTCGAATTCGATTCCTCTAGCTTCATTGTAGACCTAGTTTTGAACCGATCTGGCAACAAAACTAAAAAGGATGGATTTTATTTTGGCTCGCCCCCACTCATATCCCGTCGTCTGGCGACAAAAAACAACGCCTTATTTGTCATAAGCAAATTTTATATATTTCTAAAATTAGGTATTGTTACTTTGTCACCATAACCTTTGTCGCAACAAAACTGTAACACCGATTTCTGCCCGGATTCAATTAGTCGCCATTGACGCAGTTAAATTCATTAATAATTATATCCTTCCTAATACAGGCAACTATTTGCTTAAAAGGAAACTCTAAACACTAATGTTTTAAGGAAAATTGTTAGAAAAAGACAATAAATATTATTATTATTATCTTTCTTATCCGAGTGAGCCACCCATTTTTTAAATATTTGTTATCGTTAAGTTCGCCTATTAGTTAGAAGCCCTCAGGCAAAGATCCCAGTCTGTGTTTTTAGTGGACCCCAGAAGGCTGGCCAAACTTCGTGTAACAGAAGATAATTTGGCCACCCGAGGAGCATTTTCAGGAGCATTTTTTGCCCCGACTATAAAATATGTAGGAACAAATAACTACCATATATCAAATCTTTTTGATAGAAGGAAGTCTATCGGGTCCGCTAGTTTAATAATAGATTAAATTTTCGTGTCGCAAGTGTTTTAACAGTTTTTTATGGATCGATCTATAGAAAATTTCAGTAGAATATATATATAATATTCTAAGTCTGACTATAGAACTCAAAGAATTTGTGATAGCATCATAATTTATTTTAGATATTATTAAAAAATTTTTTTTAAATAAAATAAGAAAACAGAAAAGTAGTAATCTTACTGAAAATTATAAGCCCTTCGCCCATGGTCAACCTCACAGCTCTTACTCTGCGTTCTAGATATATTTTTAAACTTCTTTTTTGAATGTCCCCAAGTCGTATTGGCTTCAAACACCAAAATCCCTATTTTTAAATTAAAAATATTGGTACTTTTATAATTAATACGGCAAAACAACATTTGCCGATTCAGCTAGTATATCTAATTAGTGACTTTGTTGAATACTTGTTTTTCTGAATCGCAAAACCATTGTTCTTATTATAGTTTAAATAATTTCAAAGCGATGTTGAAATGATTTCTATTCTTTCGACTAAACATAATTTAATTACATAGAACTATGAATTGATTTTTTAAAAGATTAACAATATTAGTGACCCATTTATAATTGTCAACTTTGCGAGCGACTTCTATGAACCAGGTTTAAAAAAAAACTCCTTACTTTTCGTAACTATTACAATAAGGCATGACATTTTTTAGATGTTTGTATATTCCGTAAATTCGTACACTATTATACGTAATTTGTTCTAATATGAAAAGTATAGGCAACGCGCGCTTTGTAAGCAGTTTTCAGCTAATTTTTAACACCTTTTAAATTCAAAACAAATAAAATATAGTTCTACTATGCTACATATTTATTATTCTATAGTGTCCAACGGAGCAAGTGGATCTCCTATAAGTTAAAAGAACACCATCGCATATGAACTGCCGCGCCACAGCCCACACATGGTTGTGGTGCCAGCTTTTTACGCAGCTTAAGCGGCACTTTTAAGGGCCTCCGATATCCTCACTCACTCTGCGAAACACAGTAAAAGTACCGTTTCACGCTGAGTATTCTGTGAGCCCGTGGTTTCCCTTCGGACGAGCGGGTTCAATTAGTGCATCAGAATATGCTTCAGCATGGCTCTACCACAGGTGCGATAGAATTAAGACACTCGCTCGGCCACGTCAAGTCCTTCCAGAGGCTGAAAAAATAATAATTTATTATTGTCCGGACCACGATTCGAACCCGATACCTCTCGTTTCATGGTACACTCTTAAAAACATTAAGCTACGAGGCTCTCAAAGTCTAACTAGCTAATCTATGTTCACCGCAGGTAGTATAGGTATTCAATTCAAATAAAAGAAACAGACTTTTCTCTTTATAAAATTAGTATGGATTAACGTAGCTCTAGTCTCCATATTATAAAAAGAGCTTATTTAATTATGTTAGGTTTTTGAGTGGTTTTCTATCGCTTTACTGCTATTTTTTATGGTATATGGGACAACCAAACAGTTGGGTTTCTTATATGTTAGAACACCGTCGGCCATGGCAAAACAATCCGCATGGTGTATTGCCCACTTTCTACGCCTCTAAAATCGCTTTGACTCATACCGAATCGATTTCCGAGATCGTTCCGGATCTGGAGGGACAAGCGGAGCATCGCTTCCGCTGAAAGCTAAAATTAAAATCGAGCAACGGATTGCGTTAGCGAATAGGCGTAATCGTAGAACATCTGCTGTCTTTTGATGTTAAACAAACAGCGCTTTTCCGGAGTTCTTCGTTCCATTGTTTTTTAAGCGGATTTTATAGACGTTTCACAATTTCTATTTACCATTCACAGTTGCAGCTCAAATTTTTAAATGAAAACATGGTAAACAAGCAGGAGGCTCACCTAGGATAAGCAGTCCTTCGCCTCGGTCTTTACGGGATCATCATCATCATTATCATTTCAGCCGGAGGACGTTCACTGCTAGACATAGGCTACCCCTTCGGACCTCCATGCATATCTGTAGGAGGCGACCTGCTGATTTTTATGTAATTTTATTTAATATAAGTTAAAAAGACGCTGGACGCAGGTCGCCTCCGACACGTATTCATGGAAATCCAAAGGGGAGGTCTATGTCCAGCAGTGGACTGGCGTGGATGGAGTAAAAAGATGATGATGATGATGAAGTTATAAAAATTATTATGTGATGGTTCGATATAAATGAAAAATAATCAATATGTTTATAATTTTGTGTGTTTTGGAGGATTATAAACACTCTTAAATGTTTATCTGAAAAGAGTTTTATTAAATATAATAACTTAAAATATAACGTAATATATGTTTTAACAACTTTATGATAGATTTAAACGTTTATCTTATTTGTAAAAGAAAACAAAATTTAGTGCTACTATTTCCTTCAGTTGAGAATGGTATTTAAAAAAATATAAATCTTAAAATTTATTTTTAAGTTACAGCTTTCTTTCACTACTTCTGCTTGCTGTATCTTTTGACATCTGTCCACAGTCTGTCATCATCTGTCATTACTTAACTAATACAGTGGTGTACATGTTTTGTAAATATTGTTTTTTTTTATAATAAAACATCGGTATGTGAGGATCCATGTGCCACGCGATGGAATGACGATCTCACGAAGGTCGCGGGTTACCGATGGATCCAGATCGCTCAAGATCGTAATAGGTGGGCATCTGTGGGGGAAACCTATGTCCAGAAGTGGACTTGACAGGCTGATGATGATGATGATAATGATGATGTGAGGATCAGAAGTGTTCAATTTCATTGGCAAATTTGCAGGATACGTCCAGAGGCGACGTTGGATGGTCGCTTCAAGACTTCTGTCGAAACGAGCGGAGTGAAGCTGACAGTGTCTTCGGCCCAGATCGGTGACAGCGGTATCTACACGCTACAAGTATGTACCTCAAAGATAAATCATTATAAGTGCATCTACTATATTTTTGATGTGAAACTTCTTAAGAATTGTTGTGATTTCAAATGAAACGAAAAAGCAAAAGAGATCGTCGAGAGCCTCGTAGCTAATTGGTTTAATATGTTTACCATGAAGCAAGAGGTATCGGGTTCGAATCCCGGTACGGACAATATTATTCGGTCTCTGGAAGGGCTTGACAGTGGACGGGCGAGTGTCTTAATACTGCCACACCTATGGGTGAGCCATGCTGAAGCATATGTGGACGCATTAATTAGGTCCTCCGAAGTGACACCACGGGCTCACAGAGTACTCAGCGTGAAAAGATACTTGAACTGTGTTTCGAAGTGTAAAAAGCCAGCAACACAACCAATGCGCGGACGGTGACGCGGTTATTAGTGGGCGGCTGTGTTCTCGTACTATATAGGAGACCCACCTGTTCCGTTGTCCGCTATAAAAAAAGCAAGTCCATAGAGACAGACACGTAAATTTATAGGACTCGCCCGCGAGAGAATAAGACATTACTTGCTTTCGGTCTCGTCTTTGTGCGATACTTCGTAGCATTTCCACTTTAGTCTACTTAATTGACTTTATCCGTCACAATCTCTCGCAGCCAATCCCCGATTAAAAATATTCATTTAAGAGAGCTTCTGAGTGACAGTGGGGATATCGGAAGTCCTCATAAATGCCGCTTAGGTGGCGTAAAAAGCTGACATTACAACCAATGCGCGGACTGTGGCGCGGTTGTCCATGGACGGCGGTGTTCTCTTACCACCTGCTCCGTTGTGAATTATAAAAAATAAATTGAAATATTTTTATAACCCGTATTATTTTATTATTTATTCATAAATATACAGGTAACAGAAAGCGACCTATTATTTCCAATACTTTTCAATAAGTATTTTAATTCAAAGACTTTTTAAACGTTTCACTACTATCTTGTGTGCGAACAGATTTTTTTTAACACATCAGTTTTAACAAGATGTTGTTCGTTCGGGCACAGACGACGTTATCCTTAACACACACGTCACATGAAGAGAAAAACCTTCATCTATCTTACCACTTTTCTTTCTTTCTTACCACTATAATACACCATATTTTACAAACTAAACATTAACTTAACGCAAAATAGGAGCTTAGACGTCAAGCTGCGGAACCTGTCACACCAAAAAGTGGTGATTATTATAGTTTTAGTTTGTTAACGATTGAATTCTGAACACAGGCTAGCAATGCAGCTGGGAAGGATACGACCCGGGTGTCGTTGGAGATCTCCCCGGATGAGGCTCCGATAGGAGAAGACCCTCCTGTCTTCCTTCGACGACTTCAGGACCTCACCGTGAAAGTCGGCACCAGAACTAGGTTCCTCGTGGAGATCCTCAGCTCAACCGAGTGCAAGGTTAGTCTGGTATACGCCCATAACTTGTAAGGTGTTTTATCAAGATCTCCTTTATGTTAAGAGATCATCGATGCCCATGGAAATTCGCGCCACAATCCGCGCTCAACTTGTGTAACCTGCTGCAGCAACAACGCGCTTGAGTCATACTTTGAAGCGTATTGCTTAAATTTATAGAAAATGCAAAATACAGTGGGTTACATTAAGAATTTAAGATACATTATGTACTATTTCAGGTTGGTAATTATTATAGACTTTTCACCCCGCGCCACGAGTCACGTGCTATTATTAGTAATCTTCTTGGAATGGACAGACTTATTTCAATTAAAGCCGCTGCACCTGTGTGGCCCACAAGCGAAGACGATTTGACACGTCGAACTGCACTGGCTACTTAAATAGTATTAACCTGGGATATTACTATAGAAAATTGTAAATTTTATTATTGCGAAAGAACTATTTAGGTAATCTTTAATAATTAAATCGCAAGTGAATTTTAAGCACATTATGTTCTTCGATACTGCATTTTTTATGGTAAAAGTTTCTTGCTCATAAGCGGTCTTCCGCCGATGAATATACCTAGGCCTTCCAGTTATATTCACACTGTGAAATTTTTAATGATTTTTATCTTAAAATTTTAAATAAACTTCTTATAATATATATTAACTTATATACATTTATTTAACTAGGCTTATTACAAGTACTTTTCTATCGTCACAATACAATAATAATTACAAACCAATACGACTTGGGGGCCTTCAAGAAAAGAGCGTACACCTTACTTAAAGGCCGGCAACGCACCCGCGGTGTACATGGGCGGGAGAGCGCTTGGCCTAGGTGAGACTCCTGCTCGTTTGCAACAATAATAATAATAATAACAATAAAAAAATAATAACAAAGCTCATTGCCATGCCATGTCGTCATCCAGATATTGATTGTTATTGTAATAAGCTTTTTGACACAAATTTTGTTTAATTGTATTAAATTTCAACAAGTTTAAATCCCTCATGTGGGAAGGTAGCTGTTATAAAAAGATGTACATTGCCTCACAAAAGAATGACTTGTTTTTTGCAGACTGTATAATGGAACAACCAGTTTAACTTTATTATATGTGTGTATATAATATACATATATAATAAATATTCATATATATATATATGTGTGTATGTATGAATTAGATACATATATATATTTATATATGAATTCACTTTTTGAATTGTTCAAAACAAAGAACTAAGCACTGATTAGCTAAGAATACGAGAAGCACCCGATGCGCATCTTTGTACTGAGCTCGCTCATTCAAAACATCAGAACGCGCGCGGCTCGTCCTTGAATTCTTTCGGAATTCGTGCGTAACTGCGTGACATAATTTATCTATTTATATATTGAGTAGGAGATATACAAACTATACTATTTCATTTGTTTATGGTGACTTACAAAGTGAAATACATAGTTAAGACATTCACAAGTGACGATGGTCATATATGATGGTCATTAATATCTGAAATTTGTGAAAGGTTCTCCGAAACGATTTGTTCGAATCTTATGAAATTTTGTATGTATATTATCATTCCTCCAGGAGGTAAGGGTTGTCAAGCAATATTTTTTTTCACACAGATTTTTTTCATATCAGCTATGTATTTTTCCATTTTTTTCTAACAGAAACGATAGTGCTTTAATTACTTGCGGATTCTACCAGTAAATAATGTCTTGTAACTCACGGATACTTTCTTTGATTTTATATATAAGACTATATTTTGCTCATCATCATTCATCATCATCATTTTAGCCGTAGTACGTCCACTGCTAGACATAGGCATCCCCTTAAATGGGGATATTTGACACAATCGCTACGCTTAGCAGGCGGGTTTGCGATCGCAGTTAGGTTTAGGTTACAGTCCGCGGGAGACGCTGCTGCCCGCTCTCCGGTTTGTCCCTTAGTCGCCTCTTATGACACTCACGGGATAATATGGGGAAGCGCAATTATAAGCCGCCGCTTCACGGAAATATCATCAATAATATTGGGATATCTTGATAATAAACTTTCATGTTGCTCTGTTAACAAAGAAATGACACCTAAGTTTACACCAGTCATTATTTCAATTGTTTTATTAATTTTCTCTATTGAAATTTCGAAATTTAAATTGACTTGACAATTGAAATTAATTTGACTCTGCCACGTTACATCATCAGCCCATTAAAGTCAACTGTTGGACATAGGCGTCCCCAAAGACATCCACCTGTTACGATCTTGAGCGATCTGGATCCAGCGGTTACCCGCGATCTTTACGAGATTGTTATTACATCGCGTGGCTGGCCGTCCCACTCTGCGCTTACCGGGGCGCGGTCGCCACTGTAGAACTTTTCTTCCTCATCGATTATCGGTTTTTCGAGCGATGTGGCCAGCCCATTGCCACTTCAACTTACTAATAGCTTACAACATACTCTGCCACGTCCGAATATAAAACACCTCTCTCCCCATAGACCCGTGACAGTGACAAAGAAAATATCCTTTTCTCTTAACATATATTCCTTGTTTTTGATTTTAAGGCATTGAAGTTGAGGCAGGTTGAACTCGTTTACTTCTATAAAGTGTCATTTATAAATTTAATGTCTAAAACCGCAGCATTAACAGATATGTTCTGCATTTACCGCAGGTTACGTGGTATCGCAAGGAGCGTCGGCTTCTGGAAGCTGAGAGGATAGCATTGGTCCGCGACGGCAACTTCTGGTGTGCAGATGTTGCGACTGTAAGCGTCGACGATGCTGGGAGATGGACCTGCACAGCCGAAAACCTTGGCGGACGAGCCAGTTGTTCCGCGCATCTCAACGTTTTAGGTAGCATTTCAGTTTTCGCAACATCTTAGCGTTTTATAGGGAAGTCTTGGGAAATATTCCCTATACTTCTTAGCACTTACTTAAGTATGGTCATAATCAAATAAAAAATGATTAATTAGAGACGAATAGGTGATCATATTAGGATAAGAAAAATATGTTGTAATATAATATGTGTGCTAATTTGATGGTGTACAACATAGTGTTCAATGAAATATTTAATGAGTATTTTCTTAAGTTAATAGTATAAAAAAACTCGTCCTATTAAACATTATAATTCATGTTTATAAAATCATAGGATTGAATAATCTTCACTATTATTATATTAAATTAATAAAGATTATTTAAAACAAAACCAAAACAAAATCTAAGCGGAATTCACCCCCAGAAGAAATTAGTGGACGCGCTACTTTCGGAGGCTCAGTTTGATACCATATGCCATAACTTTTAAAGTCCTTTTGTTTTGCCATAGTTTTGTGAGCCACGTCGCTAAGTGACTTAATAAGTCTACAAATGTCCGGACAGTTATAAATTATAATTTATTTTATAATTAATTCGTTCTCTGGGAGAGCTTGATAGTGACCAAATAAGTTAAAAAATAAATTATAGTTATTTTTGTGCATTCGGCCAATAGTTTTTAATAAAATGCATATTATTATGTAAACATAGTCTTTGTTTAAATTTTGCTGCATTGAAAAAAAAATCTGACTGCAGTAGTCGCATTTTCTATTGTTTTAAATTGTGCCGATTTCGAAATGCTGCCAGAGCTCATTTAGTTTCCTTATTTATCGTAGGTATAGCGGACAACGGAGTAGGTCGATCTCCTATGCGGTAAGAGAACACCGCCGCCCATGCACAACCGCACCTCAGTCCGCGTATTGGGTGCGTTGCCGGACTTGCCGGTATCACTTCGGACGCGCCAGCCCAAATAGTGGGTCCAAAATTATGACTGATGAGTTTATTGCAGTAGTATAGTTGTATTAAATTATTTGGGTATATTGATAATACAATAACCGTTGTGTTGTAAACAAAGAAGCGACATTCAAGTTTTTTTAAATTTTAATTGTTTTATTAATTGTACATCGATATAATTCATATCGTTATTATTTTTAATTGCAAGGAGAGGGGCAAGTGTTGTATGTAGGTACTATTTTAAAAGCCTGATTAAATAGGCCATCTTTTATAACTTTATAAATTAATTTAATTTTACTTTTATAATTTAATTTTATAACTTGTTATTTGTAATGTTGTACTTTTTTTTCAAATTGAAGAGTCAAAGTTAACAGAGAATTTTTTTATAAGCCATGACTCAATGAAACATTTTATTTTACTAAATAAAAAAAGTACATTACGTTGATTTTTTATAGCGATAAACCGATATTTAAGATAACATTATTATAAAAAAATCATTGAAAAAATGGTGAAAATTGATTTTTAACTTACTGTAAAAATGTCTATTATCAGTTAACTAAGCGACATAGAATTTTTTCTTATTATTTCCAGAACCAATTAGTATAACCTGGCCTCTCTTATAGTATCAAAATATTATTAAGTTTTAGAACACCCTGTAATATAGGTGTATCACTATATAATTATAGTGTACAGCTAATGCTTATATACTAATAATAGTAAAAGATGAGATCACTCGTATGTATTTACCGATGACATGTGGTTTGAAAATTATTTATTGAGGCTGTCAGCGGATATGTTTGTCTCTTCGTAGCATAACAGCTCCCTAACAAATAATGATTTTTTGTTAAATCTATAAGGTCTTTAAATCCAATTTTTTTCTTTAAATGAAACAATTTGTTTCTATGTTAAAAATGAGTTTATTTTGACATATCGAAATGTATTGCCACCTGGTAAAACTCATGTGGATTGTGGTCATCCCATAATATGCGGCAAGTTTGCTTTTTATATATATATAGTATAGCGGACAACGGAGCAAGTGGGTCTCTTATATGGTGAGAGAAAACCGCCGCCCAAAAACACAGATGCAGACAAATCAAAATGGCCACCACAGATTATTAACTTCGACTAGCTCCATTTGAAAGACTTATATTTATAATTTACACTATTTATAATTAAGAAACCCCTCAACTGTATATAATAAGTATTATTAAGATAAATTTATTATTTTTCCCTGTCTATTAAGGTTTTATTGTTGTTTCCGTCGCTTTAGTACCGAAGGCCTATAAGCGGCCGGAGTTCGTGGAAGAGCTTCGCGCCGTACTCACGGCACAAGGGACTGTGTCGCTCGAATGCAAGGTCATCGGAGTGCCAACGCCTGCCTTGAGGTGGTTTAAGGTGAGCTCCCATCAAGACGCTCCTCATTCTAAAGATGTCATATAAAGAAGAGCACATGTTATTTGCTGCCGGTACGCTGCCAACTTGACAGTTAAGTACGTCTGAAGTGCAGGTAGGATTTTTTTATAGTATAGCGGGCAATGGTGAAGGTGGATCTCTTATATGGTAAGGGAACACCACCGCCCATCGACTACTGCGCCACAGTCCGCACATTGGTTTTGTTGCCGGCTTTTTACGCCATTTAAGGGTCTCCAATACCCTAACTCGCTCAGCCAAACAAAAAAAACTCACGCAAGAATTGTTTCACGCTGAGTATTTTATGAGCCCGTGTTGGCACTTGGGAGGAGACGATACCAATTGCAAACAAAATATTTAATTTCGTTTGCAATTTAACTTAAGTTAACTCTTTTATGGGATAGCGGACAACGGAGCAGGTAGACCTCCTATATGGTAAGCTAATACCGCCGTATGTGAACAACCGCGCCACAGTCCGCACATCGGGTGTGTTGTCGGCTTATTTACGCCACTTACACACACACACATACACACATCTCCATTCACTCAGCAAACCACAGTAGAAGTAACGTTTCAAGTACAACTATCATTTTACGCTGAGTATTCTGGAACCCGTAACTTCGTACAAGCTGGCCCAATAGGTGCGCTAGCATAGCTCGAGCATGGTTCTCCCACGGGCAGAAACAAAAAGATAACTACCTAGGCTGCTATTGTATAAATTAATGTTGCAGGATAGCAGAGAGATAAAAGCCGGCGACATATTCGCTCTAACGGCGAACACCGACGACCCTACATCCCTCGGCACCTATACGTGTGAGGCGATTAACTGCATGGGCAGAGCCTACTCTTCGTCCAAAGTCCATGTCGTTGGTCGCTCGAAGCAGGCGTCAGACAATACCAGTTTTGGGTAAGGCGAGCTCCAGCATGTGAGCTTTTCTTAATTTATTTGCAAACATCAAAAGCTTTTCGTAATATGTGTTCTTGGGTTCTTCTTATTTTATTTAGTGTCTGTGACTAGCGACCACAATTGTGCTAGTATCAGTATAAATTATACGTAAATAATGGAAGAACCGAACAAAAAATAAACAAATTAAAAGAAATAGAAAAATTTAATTACTTAATGAACAGAACATAAAAGATAGAATACATTTATCGAGTTAAATAATCTTGACAATATATCTAGGCCCTAACATATTTTTGTTGTTTTGACACAAAACTGACTGCATATGAAAGTTCGATGTCACAATTCTTAAAAATAAGGAGTCATTATTGAATTTCATTTGAATTTGTTTATTATATTCTTGTTCGTGAGGAAAAATTATGACCCCTCTTTTGGCCACACTTTGTCGCTACTCGACGTTTAAGATACCGTAACTACTCAACCGTAATTAAAAAAAAATTGTGAATTGTTTCAGGGGCGTGCCTCCCGACGCACCTCCTATATTCACGCGAGAGCTGGAAGATAAGTTCGTAAGAATATGCGAGCCACTCACTCTCAGTTGCCACATAGTAGTGCCGCCGTGGCCACGCAGCGTCGTGTGGTACAACAAGGAAGGGAAGGTTGAACCTGGCACCAAGTAAGACACCAAATTTACAAATTTAATTAAAAACTTTTTAGAGCCTCGTACCTAAGTGGTTTAATTAGTCTACCATGAAATGAGAGGTATCGGGTTTGAATCCCGGACAATTATAATTTAATTTATAATTTGGTCTCTGGAAGAGCTTGATAGTGGCCGGGTGAATGTGTTAATACTGTCACACGTGGGTGAGCCATGCTGAAGCAAGCTCTTTGCTTGGGGAAAAAAATGGCAAAAATGAATATGTTTGATATTACGCGATAGGTACCACGTATTGGAGGACAGCGTTGGTGGTTACACAATGGAAGTAGCCAGCTCTGAGTGGGCCGATGAAGGAGAATGGAAGTGCGTGGCCACGAGCGCCGGCTGTAGGGTCGGCATCTCAACCTGCAACGTCACTATGGACGGTTAGTTTTTCTCCATGAAATAAGAATTCTCTCGAATAAAACTTCACATATTCCCATGTCTCTTTTTACGGACAATTTTTTTTTAAAATGACTAAGTTTGTTGGCATAAGGCCTTCACACCTTCTCGCTGACTTTTGAAGCTAGCCGTAGGCTCGTCGAGAATTTGGTTTTGTGCCGCGACTATCGCAAGGGCGTATCCTGTGAGACACGAACCTTGGCTTGGGCTATAGCGGGAACGTTGGCGACCCGAGCGGCAGATCGAAAGTTCACCGGGGTGGGCTTTGCGACATATATCGGTTCTCGCCTCCGTTTCCGGCGGAGGTAGTTTTTTACAGACAATCACTGTCTTGCATAATATTATTCCTTGGCGTATGGCGAACGTTAAACATGGATTTTAAATTGGTTGTTGAAGTAATTAAAAATTTGGCGCAATCGCCACTAAACCAATGGACCGATTAAAATGCAACTTTTTAAAACTAATTAAAAATGATTAAAAGTAATTAATAATTAAGAAAAAATTAATTAAAATGATATTTACTTTTTAGTATTCACGCATCCAACTTGATTTTTTTATTACTGGAAGCAAAATATTTATGATCAAGATATCAATATATTTATGCAAGATATAGCTTTTCATTGTAAATGAAATTATACGCACTGGAACTGTTTTAAATTGTTTTTTTTTTGTTTTTAATATTGTTTACTTACGATTATTGCAGTTCCCAAGAATTATAGAAAACCCCGGTTCATGGAGAATCTCCAGGCTGTCCTAACCGATGAGGGGCTAGTATCCTTCGAATGTAAAGTCGTCGGTTTTCCAACCCCTGTACTCAGCTGGTTTAAAGACGGCCAGGAGCTGAAGCCCGGAGATGTTTACCAGCTAACTGGAACAAACTCGCTTGGTTCCTACTGTTGCATTGCCAAGAACTGCATGGGCCAAGCTAGCAGCTCTGCAGAACTTACCGTTGAAGACATACAAAACCAATTAAACGAAGAGGAAAAGTTACAGTTGTTCTCTAAAAGCCAAGCACCTAGATTCCTGCAAGGACTGAAGAGCGTGGAGGTGAAGATTGATGAGCCATTTCGATTTACGATAAAAGGTAATTGTTAAGATTATTCATAATCACAGGCTTAATACTTGTTCTGTTAAATGGCGATTTGATGATTTTTTTTCAGTTGTTATTCCGCCTGAGCCCACTGTACTGTGGTATAGAGACGACCAACCTATAGATGAATCACTGCGTTGTCATCTTGGCACTGAAGAGCGAGGTTTATTCTATTTAGATATCAAAAACTTAGAAATTATGGACCAAACGGAATGGAAATGTGTTGCAATGAATGATTACGGGCATAGCTTTACCTCTTGCTTTTTGAAACTAATTATACCCAGGCACTACAAAAAGCCGAGGTTCTTGGAAAACCTTCAAGCCATCCTATCAGAAGAAGGTGCTGTCAATTTAGAATGTAAAGTAATTGGCGTGCCGCAGCCAGTGTTGAAATGGTACAAAGATGGAGAAGAGTTGAAACCTGGAGATATTCATAGAATAATATCAGGTCAAGATGGGACGTGTTGTCTCGGAACCTATACATGTGAAGCTCAGAACTGCATGGGTGTTGCAGCTAGTTCAGCTTCCCTCTTAGGGTTTGAAGATACAGTTAAAGCTAAAAATAAGAGAGCTGAAGATCAAATCTTACAGCGGAACTTATCTTTAAGCACTATTCAGGAAGAGAGGACTTCTCAGATGTATGATACGCCTGTTGCAGATATCACTTTAGACGATAAAGGAGAAATATCTTTCTCATTTGATGGCAAAGAAGTTTCGGTTTCACTGTATGAAACACCTGATTTGACAGAAGAAGAGGCATTGCAAATAGTAGAGATGTATGCCGACCAGCTCTCTGAAAAAGTAACAGAGCATAATGTAATAGAACTACCACCTTTGCGATTTGTTAAAGAAACTTCTACATCCGGAAATCTATTGATGGAAGCTATAGTTATAGATGTATCGCCTGAATATTTTGCATCACCTGAAGAAGATTTGAGGACGGAAGCGGACATCGATGACATATCAATCGCTGAAGAAAATGGTCAAGCGCAATTGTCTTTCGATCAGGAAATTTGTGAAGGTTATACAGAAAAAACTATGGCACTACTTTCGGAGGAAAAAGCGGACATACCTTCAAAAGCAGCTAGACGAAAGTCAGACTCACAAAAAAGTGGAGATGACTACTATAGCTTGTCAAGAGATCAATCTCTAGATGAAGAAAAAAAAGATGATGATACACAAATGTTATCGGAAAGTGTTAGCTTTGCTAGTGCGCATAGCACTGAAAAACCTAAATCAAAACCATCTCAGGAAGATGAAATGGGCACACAAGAATCGTCAGAGGTCACTAAAACTGTCTTGTTTAGAGAGGTCCAAACTGCTATATTCATTGAAAACAACGATAAGTTAGAAACGAAAGCTGAATGTGGTAATATAACTACTGATTTTAGCCAGCCAGATGCTGTGGATTTGAATAAATTTGCTGAGAATATGGCATTTATTAAATTATTCTTATCTAACATTATTAAAAACGTGCAAGTATTGGAAAGAGACATTATATTACAGTCTCAGTTAATGTCTACTGCAGCAATCGCATCAAAAAGCTTAGAGATTATTAACAACCTTATCAAACCTTTAATGGATATTCAGAATTACATTGATGTAATTAATGAACCTGTCAGTGAAACATTTCAAGTAAACATTACTGAACTTGGTAAACTTCCTCACTGCTTAAAAGAATTTCATAACTCCTTGACAATGGTGGAAAAATGTATTGATGTAGGAAGTGGTGAAACTTTTATAAAAAATACGTGCAT
Source organism: Delias oraia (assembly GCA_018230265.1). Taxonomy (NCBI): domain Eukaryota; kingdom Metazoa; phylum Arthropoda; class Insecta; order Lepidoptera; family Pieridae; genus Delias; species Delias oraia. The sequence goes on along the minus strand of DWCF01000018.1, from coordinate 6,021 downwards.
TTCAATTGTGAATAGCTGTGAAGAAGATATCACGAATCTTGTTTATAAAATTCAAGAATTACCAAAACTACATCTATCTTTTATGGATGAAACATTTGCTCTAGATATGAAATTGGTAACAAATAATATTCTCATTATTATTGAAAAGTCTAAATCAACAGTTTCTAACAAATCTATATTCATTGAAGAAATGAGAAATGAAGAATTAATAATTGACAAAGAACATTTAAATAACTCTCAAAGGGCTATTTATAAATTAAAGATACCACTTAAGTCACTGTTGGGCATAATTCAAAATTCTTTAAAAGATAGCCCTCCAAACCCCATACACGTTAACGATGCTGAAGTTATACTTCTCAATATGTCTTTTTCTATACAAGACTTACAAACAGCTTTAGAACAAATCGAATATCTTTCTGTTGAAGAATCACATTCATCATTGGAAAAATATAATACTACTACAATAGAAACTGTTATAGGGTCTGTTTTAAAATTAAGAAATTCATTTGAAAGTCTCTCTATGGAAAAGGAACAGATTTATAATAAGGAACAATTGGAAAGTGTACTAAAAATAATAAAAGTAGACCTTGAAGATATTTCATCGCATATTCAGGCGATAGAAAACAGTGTCGGTCAATTAGATGTTTTGTATGGGGACAACAAATTAGAAATTCTACAAAAAATGGCGCATACATTAATAACGCTAGAAAATTCTGTGCCGAACTTAAATTCTTTACCATGTGTACAAACTACTATCAGCGCCTTTCATAAAAACTTAACTAAAGCGTTAGAAAATGTTATTGAAAGTAATGATTGTACTAAATATTCGACGCTTTTACAGATCTGTGATATAATAAGTCGGGTAATTGTTTCAATCCAAAATATTGACTCGACTAAACTTTTGACTTTAGCCAGCATTAGAAATAACTTTAGCATAATTGAAGATATCCTTAAAAACAATTTTATTGATCCAAATATTGACGATAAAATTTTACAAAACATCTATCAATATAATGTTGACATACAAAACTTTATATCAGTTTATGCTGCTGAGGAAACCACAATTAAAATTGACTCCGAATCCATTGAAGATGTTTCTACTGATATATATTATAAAGAATCAAATGCCAACGTAGTATTACATCAAATTGAACAAGCAATCACTATCATTAATAATATTTCTCCTGAGGAGGTGGATCCAAATTTAAGTTATATCATATCAGTATTACAGAGCACCTGTCCAATTTTAGAAGAACTTAAATATAATATAGTATCTATAGGGCAGAACACACAGGACTATACTTATCTATCTGATGAATCAGAGAGCTTAGCAGCTCAGGCTTATGGTAAACCATTGCAAAAATTACAAGTTAATATCACTGTTTTGAACCAATTATTACTAGAGACTGTAGGATATGCTCAATCTAAAGTTAATTCACTCAATGTGTTTGCAAAACCATTATATGAATTATATACTACTTTACAAACATTAGAAGAAAACATTTTTTCACAACATGAAAGTATTTCACCATGTCCAAATAGTACCGCAATTGCATCTTCCAAGGAGGTTCTTCAAAATTGTATTTTACTAGTGGAAGAACAACATGTGGTTGAAGTCGTCGATGAAATATCTACTTTAGAAGATATTTCTTATATCAAAACATCAGCAGACACAGTTTCATCAAGCAATTTAATGTTACCTGACATACGTGAAGTTGTAGTCGAGTCGTCTACTTTCCCTGGGTTGGAAGGTCAATCTGAAATAGCACATGTATTTCAATTGTTACATAATGACATTCTAGAAATTCAAAAGTTAGATATTCTTGAAGCATTCAAAGCATTCTCCGATGTCAAAGAATATACTGATATAAAATCAGCTACGGAAACGATTGAAGAGTTACAGCATACCATTACCGGAATCCTATCACCTTTAGTTATGGAATCCTTAAGCTCTGTTTTTAATCTTGATATGGCTAGCAGTAATTTGGCTATAATTAAAAGAAGTTTGGTTAAATTAAAAAGTTATTTATCTGTCATTGATGATAATAGCGTTCCCATTTACGAAGAGGTTTTACAGTTGCCCTCTGATAAAATATATTCTATAGTAAAAAATATAACTAATTTAAGAGAACATTTAGATAAATGTCTTTTAACAGTACAGCATAGTTTCAATTCAGCTAACCTATCAACGGATCTCGAAAATTTATGTAAAGACTGCAATGATTTCAAGAATTGTTTAAAAACATTTACGCAATCAGAGAACAACGAAAGACAAGACGAAAGTATCATGAAATTAGAAAATGCTGTAGAAAACTTTTTGTTACTAATAGAAACAAATTCAGATATAAAGACTGAGGATATTGAAGAAGTGTCTACAGAGTTATATAAGAATATTTTAAATGTTCAAGATAATATAATTCAATACATAAGCCCTTCTCATGTCCCAATTCCAGAAGATGATCGACTATTGACAATAGTCGATAATCTAGGTCATAATACACTAAATTTGGTGCAGCATAATATTGATATATCAAAAATATTTGATATAAATATTTATCCTGAAACTCAATTATATTTAGAAACAGAGCACTTAAGTAACATGGACAATATAATTCAAAATATTGTCATAATTATACAGAATTTATCAGATCAAAGCCAGATATCGGAATTGATGTTGATTAAAAATTTCTTTCAAAGTTTCAATAAAAGCTTTTCTATTTTGAAAATGTTACTTACACAAAGACCAAGCCACAAGAAAATAATACGTCTTCTACAAGAATATTTTACCCTCAATTCAAACATAAACCAATTTAAAGGCCAAATATTGAAGTGTAAAATAAACCAGGATGTTCATATTTGTTTAGATAACTTTTTTATACAAGTGGATGGCAATTTGGAGAAAATTAAAACATCATTGATTAAAGTAACTGATTCACTATCAAACACATTATTTAAAAAACCACTAGAAAAAATGAGAGATTGTATAGATAATTTCCCTAACTATCTTAAATACAATAAGTTATTAGACTTGCATGCCTTAATTCAGAACTTCTTAATAAGTATCAACATAGCAACTCCGCATTTTAAATATTTGGCACAAAACGTTAAGAATGAACTTGAATCTGGTTTTTTTTTGGAATCTGATGTAGAAATTCGATTAATAACGGAGAGCTTAGATAGCTTCATAGATTTTCTTGAAAGTGAAATGTGTGATGAACGCTACAAAGAAAACGATATAAACTTAATTATGGAATTATCTAAGTGTTTAAAGAGTCACCAATACTATAAAAAAGCTTTAGGTACAGGGAAAAAAATGATTCTTCTCAAATGTTTAGCTGATTGTTCTGACCTATTAAGAAAGAGATTCACGGAAATCGAAAGGGATGCTAATTTAGTGGAGTTACCACAAAATGATGCATTCTTAAATGCATTAATTGAACTAATGGAACCTCTAAACTCGTTAAAAAAACTTCAAACAGAACCAGAACTTAACCAACTAAACAATGTGGATAAGATATTTGAATTACCAATACAAAAAATAATGAGTTTAGAGAATACGTTTGAAAAAAATGTGAATAATTGTTTATGTAAAACTACCCTTTCTATTGTTAAGAATATTCTTAATGAAATTAGTTCCATTCAAGATAATATGAGTAGCTTACAAAAGGACTCAATTATTTTACAAAGTTTGAAAGATATTGAAAACTATTTGAGAAAAATATCTTCTGGTGAAGTTCCTAATGAACAAAAGTTATTGAAAGGTACGAATAATTTAAATTTGATGACTTGAAATATTTTTAATAGTTCTTATTGCATAATTTATACTTTATTTTTTTACAGTTGAAAAAGAAACCTTATTGCAACACGTAGAACAGTATATAGAAGTAACAGAAATTATAGAAGAGATATCAGCAGTAATAAACCTAGGAAATGTACAGGAAGCTAAAGAAATTGCACAAAAATTACATATGAGCCTGTCGACTCGTGAAGATGTAGAGAAAACTAATACTCATGATCTTGTTGAACATTATATTCTTACTGAAGACCAAGAATATTTGGCTCATCGTTTACAAAAATCATTATTAGAAATACAAAAAAAGACATTAGTATCGAAAGATAACCTAACATATGATAAAAACGTTAAAGAAAATATACTGGAAGTAATTACTCAGTTACAAGACGACCTAAATACAATTGTTAATGTAGAAGTACCTAATCAAGAGTGCATTATTGAAATATCTTTAAATCAGAATAAAGACACGACTGACACTAACGATGATGGTATATTTAGTTTCAAAGAGTTGTCATCTGCACCAAAACAAGATAAAGCCATAGTGGATACGCCTAATACAGAAATTGTAACTGAGAATGATAACAATAATTCCAACTTAACTATAGATATTAATTCCAGAATTTTTGAAAGTGTATTAAAATTTGCATCCGATAACTATGCTAATGAAGATGCAATGAAATCATCATTTTCAGAGGTAGAAGTGTGTCAAAGTACCCCTTCCGATACATGTATTCATATACAACCTGAAACGGCTAATGCTGAATCAGTTATTCAACAAATTGAATATACAATATTAACTATTTGTAGCACCTTATTAGAAGATATACCGAATGAAATTAAAAATATTTGTCCTATTTTAGAAAATATCTGGCCAATATTAGAGGAACTTAAGTTAAGTATCGCGTCCTTACACCAACATGTAGAGAGAACTGATTCACCTGTGTCAGATATTTCAGAAAATCAAATCGAACACGCCTATGGTATTTCTGTACCCTTACATCATTTAGAACAAAATATCACTGTTTTGAAAGAATTAATTTTCGAATCTGTCAAAGAAAATTCAGAACGCGAGAATGCTAACCTATTAGGTGTACTCGCAAAACCATTACATGAATTGCATACTACATATCAAATATTACAGGAAAATGTCTTATCACCATGTGATAGTTTATCTTCCCTCCAACCAAGCATTGTTATCGCTGCGACAGAAGAAATATTACATAATTGTATTTTATTAGTGGAGGAACAACGACAAGTAGAAGCTGCTGATGATATGTCAACTTTAGAAGACATATCATGCATTAAAACTACTGCTAATTCAGTATCATCAGATGAAATAGGAGTTGCTCAGGAGTTAAATGTATTTACGGAGAAATGTATAAAAACTGAAAAATTCATTCAGCAATTTATTGAATCAGATTCGGGTTGTGCCCAAGAAACCCAAGTAATTATCAAAGAACAAATTTTATCAAGCAATGACAAAGATAATACACAGTATGGTGATCAGAAAATTCAAACACAAGAAGCTATTTCTCAGAAAATTCAATTAACAATGGAGGAAAATATTGAAACAAAAGATGTGATTATTCCGGAACATATTCAGGTAACTCTTGAACCAGAGTCGGGTGTTGCCCAAGAAACCCAAGTTATGATAAAGGAACACGTGATAGCAAGAGACGACAACGATGCTGCTCAGTCTGGCGATCAGCAAGTTCAAACACAAGAACCTATTTCACAGGAAATTCAAGCAATGATGGAGGAAAATATTGAAACTAAAGATATGATTATTCCGGAACACATTCAGGTAACTCTTGAACCAGAGTCAGGTGTTGTGCAAGAAACCCAAGTGATTATAAAGGAACACGTTATATCAAGCGATAATAATGATGCTACTCAGTCTGGCGATCAGAAAGTTCAAACACGAGAAGCTATTTCACAGGAAACTCAACCAATGATGGAGGAAAATATTGAAACTAAAGATATGATTATTCCGGAACACATTCAGGTAACTCTTGAACCAGAGTCAGGTGTTGTGCAAGAAACCCAAGTGATTATAAAGGAACACGTTATATCAAGCGATAATAATGATGCTACTCAGTCCGGCGATCAGCAATTTCAAACAAAAGAAGCTATTTCACAGGAAATTCAAGTAATGATGGAGGAAAATATTGAAACTAAAGATGTGATTATGCCGGAACACATTCAGGTAACTCTTGAACCAGAGTCGG
>DWCF01000017.1:0-100178 GCA_018230265.1 Delias oraia | reverse complement strand
AGACTTGTCTTTTCAGGGTAAAGCTGAAAGACTTATACATAGGACTTAACGTGAATTTGAAAGGCGATTCCGTTATGAAGGTGATCAATGGAAAAGTTGTGGCGTTGTGTGAACAGACGCCGCGATGCCATGGCCCCAGAATGTTTACCTTAGCCGATAAACCGTTGCTGTGCCATGGACACGGTAATCACACCATTATCTCTTATTAACCACTTGTGATACCTTAATAAATTTCAGAATTGATTAATAATTAAGAAAACAAAATCCATTTAGATTTTGAAATGACAAAAAAATAAATTTATTACTATATGTATATATCAATAAAATGTTGAACATTAATAATGTAATTTGTTGGCTTGGTTATTATAAAACTTTAAAATAAACATTTAGGTAAACTATAGTGGTTCTGCTCTCCCTTCAAGCAACAGCAAAATGACTCAATGATGATGTAACTTGAACAAAGTACATCATTAATATCATATTTGTGTTATCAATTAAAGTGCTATAATATACAAGTTGATTATCTGATAGTGCACTGTTTGCAATATCAATTTTATGTTGTTTGCAGGACTAATACGAGGAATAGATTGGGAGAATGAGGTTTTGTATGTGATAACACCTATGACTGCTCATGAGCTGAGTTCAGTTAATACATTGCTGTATGCAGATTGGGTCCCTGAGCTGAGAGGCCAAGAAGCACATCTACCTGAAGGTACACTGGTGCCATACAGGACCAAAGATCAACAAAAGCAATCAAAGCTTATGGCAACTCCAAAAAGGCGCTTCAATCCATTGATATTACTAAAAATGACCAGGAATAACTGAATTGAAAGCTAGGTTCATCAGTAAATTTGTAATTGGAATAATTCCAAAATGTCTTAAATCATAAAAGGAAATTTATGTTAATGTATATTTGAAAGATAATTTTGTACTTACAATACTAATAAAACATAACATAGACAATTGAAGTGTAACTTAATTATTTCCCCAACCTAAACTTTTGATTTATAAATGCTGCAATATAAATGTTAAATTTTATAAAAGTCAAAAAGTCTAGATAAGATTTGTTAAAATGTGGGGGTTTATAACTTATAAATAATAGCATGCAAGATCATACTAAAGTTAAAATTCCACACGAACAATAGATTACAATAAAGTAAGTGCTCTCTGATTAGTTTTGCTGACGAGAGGCACTCAGCAGTGTCAGAACGGGGCTCATGCTCCTCTGTCAAATAAACATCCTACATAATTTATACACTATTTTATTGAAAAATTAAAATACAAAATACCAAACTAGACAATAGGTCTCGCTGAGACAACACCGGTCAAGGAATAAAATCTATTAATTGAAGAAATGCTACTTGATTATATAACATGATAGTATAGCACGAATTTGTTGTGAGCCAGAAAAGAGGGCCTGCCATGCCCCCCGACTACACTGTTAAGGCATTTATTACGCTTATTTATAGATTATTATAAAATATACAAGTACCGATTGTGAAAATATAGCCACACGAATACTGAGTGGGTGTGCGTGCTACGCGCGGCGCGACATCGTCAGGTCAGTATCGAGGAAGCACTGTGTGGCCGACGCCGCGACTGCTGCAGAGTTCGATTCGTTTCAAACTTAAGTTTCAGGCAGTATGCGAACAATTCATAATCAGAGTTCTTGCGCCAACAGCACAATTACAGCAGAGAACACCTCGTCTTCTTCTTCTTCTTGACCTGTAAAGCAGCACGGGTTGCTGTCTCGAAGACCTCGCGAACGCCTTCCTTGCTTTTAGCGGAACACTCGAGATACGCGAATGCGTTGATCTTCTCTGCCATGGCACGACCTTCTTGCGGTTTCACCGGCTCTTGTTTCATCTTACGCAGCTCATTGATTGTCGCTGGATCATTACGCAGGTCTTTCTTATTGCCAACCAAAATGATAGGGACATTAGGACAGAAGTGCTTCACTTCAGGTGTCCACTTCTCAGGGATGTTCTCGAGCGAGTCGGGAGAGTCTACCGAGAAACACATCAGAATCACATCGGTGTCAGGATATGAAAGAGGTCGCAAACGATCGTAATCCTCTTGACCAGCCGTATCCCACAAGGCAAGTTCTACCTGCTTTCCATCTACTTCAATGTCGGCAACGTAATTCTCGAAAACTGTCGGCACATACACTTCCGGAAATTGATCTTTACTAAACACGATCAACAGGCATGTTTTACCGCACGCACCATCACCGACAATCACTAGTTTTTTACGTATCGCAGCCATCGGTCCTGAAAAATAATAAAACGCAAATTATTACGATGAGCGTCAACGCCTTTCATGACTTATAAATATGGCCGCCGTATAGGAATATGGGAAGGGAGTAGTCAGACAAGCCCTCAAATGTGAATAAGCACCTGAACTAGCGGAAGAAGAACAGCACCACCACATAGTACCCTCACATACGAGGGTAATTATTTAGTATATTTTGTAGATACCTGAAGATTCTGGCTAATTTCTGTAGAAAATTGACCTATCGACACTTTTGCTCATCACAAGCACTTTCGTTTCATTTACAGTGTTACTACGTATAAAAACAGACAGATACTAATTGATGTCGTGGAAGCTAAAAATATATATTCATGAAATTATCAATATTGATAAGAAATATAAACCAAAAATGTTAATTATTAGTAAATATTAATATATTTTCAAAATTACCTCAGATAAGAAGTAAAATGTATTTGCTTCAAATAAGAGTTCTATTATTTATTGCTCGTTCAACTCGTAGACCATAGTCTGTGCTAATTTGAATGAAATTAAGATTTAACTTTTGGTAAATAAACAGCAAGTGCCAACCCACGTAACGTATGACAGCAGTCTACTGTGTTAACTGCAAAGTCCAATAATAGTAAAATTATTATTTTTATAACTGCGTTTCTTGAATGATAACATTTTTATCATTAAGGGTACTAAATATATTATTTATATTTTTATCAACTTTTTAAAAGCTCGATTTTTATTATTGTCAATAAAACTCTAAATCTTGATGACTTAAAACAGACAAATATAGACACCTAACACATAACATTTATTGATAACGATTGTCATATTTTGTCCTTTGTATTCCATGTACGTTAACGTTGCAGTGGCAATGTATTAATAATAAATAAAATGGCTATATTAATTTTATAGGTTTGCAATTTTGGGAAAACCAGCAATAAAATTAAGAATTGTGAAAATAAAATATACATTTGGTTGATCTATTCGTAGGTCTTCTATAGGTCGCGCAATAAGTTAAGATCGCTCAATAAAGTAGAAGGGGTATGCGCAGTATTCAATTTTTAGGTGTATTTGGTGGTGTGAAAAGTGCGGGAGGCGAGTGTGCACCGCAATACCGAACGGCGACACGTCGTTGGTAGATCAGTGGGTCTTCACCTCCCGCGTTGAGTTTTTTCGTCTTGGTTACAATTGCGTCCATGTTGTTTTAGTAATACGTAGTAGTACAAAAAATTCCAAAAAATAAAATTTTGAAACGGCGACAATTACGACGTCAATTGTTACATCAAGAAAGAAACTCATGGAGTTGTAAATAAATTAAAGCAAATAAGTAACACCGTAGAAACCACGATATCATTACAGAGAAAATTGGAGACACCGGTACATAGGTATAAATAACGCTTATTAATCCGTATTCATCGAAATCTGCAATAAATTAGAGCAATTTTGGGAGGAAACTGCGTAAGTTGGCTAAACAAATGAAAATATTTTATGAATAATTTAAAACAAGAATAAAAACGAACAGCACCAGCAACAAATACACCTGTAATAATACTCAGGGGAATTATCACACAGCTAATTGAAAAATAAAGTGCCTAAAAACGCACAGACTTCTGAGCGCAACTGTACACAAACGCGGATTGCCCCCACCACTTTTGACGAGCGATCTTAACTCGTAAGTCTAATTATTAAAGATAAGTTATTATAAAACAAAAACTTAATCAATCTCAAGATGCGTTTAAAAATGATTATACGTATTATAAATTAACAAGCAAACACCATTTTTAAAGGTTTACCGATAAGAATCTATAATTACCTAAGAATAATTAAGACTATTGCAGCTGCGCAAATTTTAGCGACCATCCCTTCAGTTACTAAAAAAATTGGCACCAATTGCAGAGAATCACAGAATAGTCAGTGTGAAACGGTACTTGCACTGTCTATCGCAGAGTGAGTGAGGCTATCGGAGGTTCTTAAGTGCCATTTAAGCAGCGTAAAAATCCGGCAACAAAACCAATGTTTGGACTGCGGAGCGGTTGTTCAAGGGCGGCGGTATTCTCTAACTATATAAGAGACCCAACTGTTACATCACATATGCTATATACATTGTCCGCTATAGCATAAAAAAATAAAAGACCCTTTATGTAAACATTTGTGATAAAGGCTTGCCTTATTATATAAAAGAAAAAATTGTGCATTTTATCCCATTTATTATTAAAAATACTCCACATCAAAATACAGCAAATATATTATGTAGGTAAAATAAATAAACTATCTCAACAATAACGACAAAGGCACAAAGTTATTTAACTTCCCTTTTCATATAAAATATAAAGCTATATAATGACTGTGTATAAAATGTAGGTATTAGAGTAGACATAGAAAAAGTTTACGCCTCATATATTATACAGTATATCATCCTCCTCATATATTATATTATATAGTAAATGCGTTATACAACAAGTCTTAAAAAACCAGTTAAAATACCAACAGTGAGTTCTTATTATAAGAGAGAACTAGTAAGAGATTTCTTATATCTTATGATGAGTGATGATGACGCTGTCGAACTCACCTCAACACATACAATGTGGTGATTTTTTTGTTGTATATATATATATTTTTAATAATTACAATATCAGAGACATTTTGAGCCTGTCTTGTTCTGTTAGCAACACTCAACTTGTAATTATGATTATTGGGAGAAGAAAAAGTAAACAAGTTTTACTTAAATTACAGGTTATATGTAGCCAATTTGCTTAAATTAGATATCACATCAGTTTACATCAGGCAATTAAATTTCTTCACCTCCCATCTGAAAAAGAAATCATGAAATTTTAATAGGTTTTTTTTGTATATATTTAAATAACATTAGATACCGCACCAGACATTTTTCATAATGAATCATTGTATATATATATTTTAAAATACAATTTAAATTTTAAAAAAATCTCTTCCTCTTTGTAAGTTTTAAATACTTAACATTATATTTAGGGTGGTCATTAAATTACCTGAATAATGTAAATTACGACAATATTTCTAAGAATATTACAAATATTTTCATTAAACTTATATAGAGGGGTTATCACAAAGACAAAATTGTAATAAAAAAACTACCGAAGTACATTTTAAAGTTCTTTAACTAAAGATATAATTTTGTCTTAGTATTATTTACGTGACCTTACAGGCTAACGCTTTCACTTATGAACTTTGTGAAAATCAAATCTAAAAGTGTCTGGTATATTTTTAGTAATTTCTCGCTGTTGGTCAGAATAACTTTTGCAGCTTAACGCTGATAATGAGCACTTTGAGTTTTCCGCGACTAGCGCAAGGGCGTCTCCTGCGAGCCGCGGACCTGGGCAAGGGCGGTCACGGGGTAGAGGTTAGCCTGAGGAACCCGACCGTATCTCACCGATGTGAAACTGGCTTGGTTTTCGCAATAACAAATACATGTCAGTGTGGGAGTAACACGATATTAAAGATTTGTTTTTCAATCATCGACCGAACGTAAAGGAACAAATGTTGATACCGAGTCCTACAGAACAGATAAACCATTATTTATTAAATGTTATTATTAATAGGATATAATTCATACGAGTTTATAATATTGGTTTTGAATCATGACCGACTTTTCATGTATTGAACTTGGAAACAAAAAATACAATTTTGAACGAAATTTCCAACTCTAATGGTTAAATCAAAAAGCAATAAAACAAACTTATACTGACTAACATTTAATTATAAAAAATAAATTAACAACAATAAATCTTTGTGTACTCTTTAAGTTTTATATAAAGTTGCGTTTAGAAAATCTGTGACGTCTAGATCTCTACTTTGATATTATTTCTGTTTTCTCTCGAAAAGTAACAATGATAGTCGTAATATTAATGAAAAAATTTGATTAGATACAACTTTTAGCGACCTAGGTAAAATTTTAATTAAAATTAGGTACGATACGATTGTGAGTGTCTTCACCTCCAAGAAGGGAATAAAGAGTATCAGGCTTATTAACTATTAATATCTACTCCTTTTAGCCAGTTTTAGTAAGAAGCGGACGAGTGTAGAGACAGATCCAGTTTATTTCTTTACCTTCTGCCAGACGGTGATGCCGTAGGCCAGCGATGCGCCGAGCGCGAAGGTGATCAGATAGGGCAGGTACTTGAGAGAGGGACCGTGTCGCTTGCGCATCAGTGCCGAGATAAAACTCAGCTTGCCGTCCGTGTACGGCGGGTAACGCCCGCTGCAACCACAGACCAAATCACTTAAATAAAAGCTGACTGCTCGATAACATACGATATTTAAGAAAATCAGTTTTTATATCCGTTTAGCAGACAACGGAGCATACAGGTCTTCTCTATGGTAAGAGATCGCCACCGCCTAAGGACAACCGCTTGAGCAGTATAATTTCAACAACAGACAACAGCTCGACCACTACCAACAGCTCTTCCAAAGACCCAATAAATTATAAATTTTTATTCGGACCGGGGTTCGAACCAGATACTCTCGCTTAGTTTACTCTCTACAAAGTTTTAAATTTTGTTTTGAATAATTGAGCACTTCGTGGACGTACGAAATTAATGTAGGGTTTCGTCAACGGTTAAGCAAAAGTGCTCGTTCATTCGTTCATACAAACACACGGACACTCCAGTCTTCTATCTCTCTCGCTCGAGGGTTTACAAGGAGACTTACGAAGCGAGTTTCTCTCCAATGGCAGCGAAGTTCTTCACCAGACAGCTCTTCTTGTGCGTGAAGGTGTCGAAAGAGGCCTTGCCGTGGTAGGCGCCGAGGCCGCTGTTGCCCACGCCGCCGAACGGCAACGTATCAACTGCAGCACACATACGCTACTGTAGGTACTCAAGAGGCGCTCTCACTCGCGAGAGACACAATATCCCCATTTCATCTTCAACCCTTGCCAACCCTTTCTAGCCAATAATACTCTACGTTCTCACTACGACTATGCAATTGCTACAGTGAACTAATACTACATACCTACTACTAACTACTCGGAGCTACTATTGTAGTGCAATGTTATATTTCGTAAGTGAATCTCCTGTGCTGGAAGGTCTGGGTTTCAAATCCAAGGATATAATCATTACCGTTGCATAGACACAGAGCAGCCCCATGAGTGTATAATTAATGTGTCTATGGTATGCCTGACGGTATGTCGTGAAATCTATAGCTATATATATAGCTGCGAATCGGAGTTATATGTACATACAACGAGGTTTGAGGTTTGAGTAGTCACAAGTAATTAAGGAAAATATATTTTCTCTAATTAGAAAAATAATTGTATATTGCAGAATATATCTATCCTCCATATCACGCTATAACGAAGATAAAAATATTATTTTTCTACTACACTAAAGAACAATTTTCATTAATGTAGTGACTATGACTGCTCAATCCTCAGATGAGCCTTCAGACGAGCGACACGCGTGCGACGGGCGTCGGCCGCGGAGGCGCGACGCCCAGCCGCCACGGGGCGCGCGCCCTGGCCGGGCCTTTACCTCCCATCTGCATCATGGTATCGTTAACGCACATCCCTCCACTCGACGTGCAGTCGACAAAGCTGCGCCGGACGCTGTCGCTTCGCGTGAATAAGTACAGCACCAAGGGCTTTTCTCTAAGGCCATAGAACACACACACCGTCACCGTTAATATCAGCGTGGAAGTGAGAGATATAGTAAAGACAGTGTTTACAGAGACTATAGGATAGTTATGTCCGTCACCACCCTGAAGACCAATAACCACATTCCGCCCTCACCTGCCCGCGCTCAACTGCCAATCGATAATTTTGCGTTATTTTTACATGTGAAACAAAAAACTAACAAAACAGTTATTGTTATGGTGTCGGACTTGTTAGATTCGCCTTTAAACTAAAATATTTGTCAGTATTTCTACGATGCATTTAAAATGGATTTATTTACGCACACCAATCTTGCTGGTGATGCCCAGTTGCACGATCGATACGTATTCTGAAGCCGATGACGTCTGAGGTGGATCTGTCCTGTTGGTGGTAACCTAAGTTCACTAGGTTACTGTTTGGAGTTTTTTACGGTAAATAATCCAAACTAATGTCTTGTACTTAGTGTTGCCCAAATGCAAGACCAAGACTGACCGTGTAAGACTTGAGCAAGAACAAGATTAAGTCTGCAAGACTCTTGCGTCTTACAGCTATTTTTTTTGGCAGTGATTTTTGGATTTTCTCATTAAATCTTTAGACATATTTTATAAATCTGGTTGGTCTTTACTATGGCTATGCTAATTCAACCTCAAAATGTTCCTATTCTGATGTTTTTCTAAGATCTGAAGTAAACTTTAATAATTATCAATAGTCTAATAAGTAATTTCAAGACTTGCAAGACTCTTGCTGCAAGATCAAGACCAAGACTGGGAACGTAATAGCAAGACCAAGACCGATACCAGGTGTATTGGCGAAAGACCAAGACAAAGCTAAGTCTTGCATTTCCTTAACGGATCGGTTTTATCAGCTTTAAATTTATTTAAGAGAAATTTATATTTAAGAGAATTAAATTAATTTATATAGAGAATATAATTAATTTGTATTTAAGAGAATCGATTAGTTCCTAATCGATTCTCTTAAAATAGTTTATACAAAAGAGATGTGTGCGGCGTGTTTAGCGGCGTTTAGCCCTCAGCTCGTTGTGGTGGGGCATACCGCCAAGCCTTACTCCTTAAACTGACCTGTATAAGTTTTGTGTAATATTCTATTGCTGTTGTGTTAATGTTGTATTGTTTCATTTTAATGAATAAATAAATATTAAATAAAATTTAATAAAAGTCTAATCTACTTAAATTAGCGTGGATTTCCCAATAGTTGCAAACAGTTATGACCTCCAGCATACATTATCCATACGCTTGCAAACACTAGCATTACGATATACATAACGCGAACAATTACTAAACAATGACGGACTTCTAGTGCACGTTTTCCCAAAAGGCGCTCGCCTTCCGACGCCGCCGCTTTATCACTTAAGTCACTACGCCACTCTTGCACGATCACATGTTATTTTATTGAAATCAAACAATTCCTATGCGAGAATTTAAAAATATGTCTCATAATTGTCGATCATACTTTTGTGACTTAACAAAGTGATATTTAAACCAATTTTCAACATACTCGATTAAACGAATCATAATTAAAGTCTACCATCAAGTTTCTAGATACTGAGAGAATACTTTAGCAGGACATTTTTAAATTGGCGTTTTTAAAGCGCAACTTACCGTCTCGAACCAATCCTCCATTGTATTAAAATTGTTGAATATTCAACGAAAATGAAACACAAATTATTCAACTGGCATTGAGCTGTACGACATGCAAGTGCAAAGCAAACCGACACCATTGCTTTTGGAATACCGCCGCGGGTAGGGTTACGAGCGATGTTGAATGTGCAAGCCCGTGAAGCAATTCTTACCGCCATAAAACATAATTGTATCGTTCACACAGAGACTGCCCGAGCGTGTTTGCTCCGTGAACAATTTTTGAATGTTCTTTTGTCGGCTGAACAGGTATAATACTAACGGATGCTCCCTGAAATCACCCACAGGTTTACCCACACCCGCACATGCCACTGGTATCGCGCCCTCTGCTCTCCGAGGGCTTGTCGTTTATACATGGGACATGTATCAAAATCATAAATAGCAATGAAATTTGTTGTAACCCTGTGTCTGTATGTAGTAATGAAAGACCAACATTTATTTGGTCTCCTTACTTAGAAACGTGTTTTGTCTCATTTCTCCAACAACAATTGCACATAAGCAAGAATGCGACACAGAACTCGAGACATTGTTGCTGAACGAGCGACGTTTGTAAGCAAGAAGACGAGACATATGAAGCACGCTTACAATAGCAACGGGTTCTCAAAACAACGCGACGGAAATGAATAAAACGGTGCTTCTGACACACAAATCACCATAGGAGGCAAACCTGACACCTAATTTGCAACTTGGAGCGGTTAAACATGTTATTTATGAAGTCAGTCACTCAAAATATTCAGACATATTGAAAATGAGCCCCGGATCTACGAAATTTTTAAATCATACTTTGAATACATGATAATTCGGGGATGGCGGTTCTGCCACCCGGGGCAAGTGACCCGGTTTATCCACTCCTAGATCCGGGACTGGCTTTTGACAATTACAAATTCAATTGAGCAGTCATCTACTTAAACTGTATAATTATTCTCATCTTATTATATATAGAGTATATATATTATATATACTCAACTCATTGAACATACAGAGAAAACGTGACAGGGCTCAGAGCTATTGTTCAATGAGCGATATTTATAAGTGAGAAGGACTATTATTAAAACAGCCGTATGACGTGAAGAGGCCCCATTTTAGTTAGTTGGTTGCATTCGAAATTGCTTTAAAATCAATCTCATATAGGTTTGCCCGTGACCTTGTAAGTGATGAACTTTTGTGTCTTCCAAACGCAAGCCAATCAAGCTAAACAGGCTGATGTCCAGTTAATATTTCGGCGGGTACTGTGCCACCCATAAGCGTCCGGTTTCCGTACTATAATTTATAATAGACACAGTGGTGCTAAATTTTGACTCGCATTGATTAGGTCTAGACAAGTGATATTGGGGGTAGAACCGGGACCCAAATGACATCATTTCAGCCGTAAGACGTCCACTGCTGGACATAGACCGTCGTTATTGTAACGACAGGATAGCTCATTTATATATAATCTACAGCTATCCTGAAAGCAGTGAACCGGCGCTGCACCACTAAAGGCAGGACTTTTATTATTCTAATAACTGTATGTCATATCGTGTACTATTAAGCAACGAAAAGATTATTTCTTAAAACAACACATTAACCATTAGTGCATAACGTTCGATAAATCGGACGCCAATAAAATTGTTATTTTAGGATTTATATATATTACTGACCGTTTATTTTTTTAAACAGTAGTGTAAAATATATTTGAAGTGGTTATACTGTTGGTATGACATACCAGCTATAAAATGATATAAAATCTTAATATATAAATATAAATGACGGGCTATAAAATCTAAACTTTCATATTGATTAAATATTTCATATAATTTAATGGTCAAATACACTCGAAATGAAAATATATTACAGTGATGAAAATGGCGTTCATAAACTTTATGCAGGAATGGGTTAATCACTTGTCTAGAGCGTCCATTGGTACTAAAAAAAGAGGGGAAAAAACATTTTTTCAAGCAACCCATATTTTGTATGAATACAGAAACCGGACGGTCGAGTGTAGCCTCATTAAACATAAATTTTCAACTCTAAAAATGATATATCAATGAAATAAAGTGTCAACTATTATAAAATAATCAAACGGATTAAAAGATAAGGAATGAAAAAGAGCCGATAACTTACCTGGCGTTGATAAACTTTATGGCCTCGTAGGCGTTCTCGACGGGGACGATCGGTAAAATCGGTCCGAAAATTTCGTCCTCCATTACCTTATCCCCGGGGGTCACATTGGTCATGACGGTGGGCGATACGAACCGGTCCTGCGGGTCGCTCTTGCCCCCCACCGCGACTTTATCCTTGCTCGCGTCCAGCAGGGCTTGCAGTCGGCTGCAATTCACATATTTCTCATTCAAATCGTTGCGACACACAAAACACACGCAGGAGATTCGAATACAATTGTTGAAAATGTGAAATTAGTAAAAACAATACAACTGTCTCTTTATTTCCATAGTTTTGAGCGTTTTTAAGGTATTTTGTGCCGCGCATCATCACTCTGTGGAGTCAGGTGCCAACAGGAATATTTCCAAACCTTCAAGAAAAGAGCGTGTCTATTCCTTAAAGGCCGTCTACGCACCAATGGCTCTACAAGGACTAGGAGTGGCGTGGAGTCCATGGGCGGCGGACCGCTTACCCTAGGTAATTCTCCTGCCACCATTTTTATAAAAAAGCAGTTAAGCAGAATATCAATGTTAACTTCGGTACGTTATATAAGAAGACAAATAATTAGTGTTATAGATAAAATGTATTCCATTAGAATTCTATTATTTGTTTATAAAAAATAAATATCTGTTCTATTCTTTTAAGGACGGTAACGCAGCCGCGGCTTATCTGGGTAGGGGTTTGCATGAGCCGGGCTGTATACGGCTTCTTTGAGTATTCAGGTTTGCCTCCCGCTTTTGTATCAAAAATAAAAAGATGTCACCCACATGTATATAACACTTGCCTAAAATGCCTGCTGTTGATGATCCTACATAGATCCGGGGACTTCTGCGGGTCTTCGCCGTACCACTCCTTCAGGATGACCTTCGCGTGCTCCACGAACTTGTCCTGGATTTCTTTGGTGCAGATCACGTAGTCTGGCGCGATACAGGTCTGCCCCATGTTGATGAACTTGCCCCAGAGAATTCTCTTCGTTGTCACCTCTAGATCTGCCGTGCTGTCTATGTACGTCGGGCTGCAAACCATCGACATTTACCTCAAACCCTGTACTCAAATTACAAACTATAGAAATATCATCATCAAATCATAGATTTAATTAAATTTTTAACTGAAAAAATTTAATAAATAAACCATGATTTCTAAATTGACTTACAATTTTTCAATTAAAAATACCATTAAGTAAATCGATTTCAAAGAACACTGCGATATTAAATATTCGAGTAATTAATTAATTTAGATTTTTAGATACAAACCAAGTTGTCACTTTTTTTTGTCTATTTGATAAGAATCGTACTTATTATAGAAAGGTATAGTAAAACTTATTATTATGACAGTGTTGCCCAAATGCAAGACTTAGCCAGTCTTGGTTTTGCGCCAATACACCTGGCATTGGTCTTGGTCTTGCGCTCTCAGCCTTAGTCTTGCAAGTCTTGCAATTACCTATTAGACTATTGATATTTATTAAAGTTTACTTCAGATCTTAGAAAAACATCAGAATAGGAACATTTGAGTTAGAATTAGCATAGCCATAGTAAAGACCAGCCAGATTTATAATATATGTCTAAAGATAAAGAAAGTAAGTAATGAGAAAGTCCAAAAACCACAGCCAAAAAAATAGCTGCAAGACGCAAGAGTCTTGCAGGCTTAGTCTTGTTCATGCTCAAGTCTTACACGGTCAGTCTTGGTCTTGCTAAAATTGGGCGGTCTTGGTCTTGGCCTTGCATTTGGACAACACTAATGACAGTGTTGGAGATATTTTTAAAATTACACAATAATGCTTAGAGATAGGTAATATTAAATAAAAATATAAAATAGTGAAAAATTGTAATAAAATTGATCTCTTAGAGATTCGGATAGGTTTATGAGGCACAAAATCAAAATCGCCAGCGGCGCTTGGATTTTTGACGAAGTTAGCACTGTTTGCTAGCTTCGGAATACGCCTTACATGTTACGCCTAATCCATAACCTTGTATGGATTAAGCGCATTCCAGTTGATCACTTATACAGTTCCTAGTCGGAAGCCTTAAATTAATATGAAACCGACATAAACTTGCTACTCTTAGGTGTAGGTTATCGCGGCCTTAGAAGTCGTTTATCTGTAGGTGAGTACAATTTTATAACAAACTTCCTAAAGCTGTGACCGAACTCATCCAAAAAACTTTCAAAAATGTTGTTACAAGTTTTAATTAGTAAGACATACTAGTGTAACTGAATACATCCACAAGATGTCTGGAATCAAATAACCATTGTATTACTATACACAAGAAATAATTGTAATACATTTTAATTTGAGGAAAATACAGTTTCTTGCCGATTCTTCCTTACTAATTCTCTTCTGAATCGGTGGTGCATTCATTAGAGGTTCATTGCAGCCAAAAATGAATTACAATATTTGAGCTTTTTATTACCGATCTGCATTTGATTTCAACCTCACCCAGCGCACTGGGCTAAGTCACACGAAGCGTACCTCTTCCCGCCGAGTTCCAGAGTGACCGGGGTGAGGTTTTTGGTGGCAGCGCTGTACACAATCTTGCCGACGTTGGTCCCGCCCGTATAGAAGATGTAGTCGAATTTGCTCTTCAACAACTCGGTCGTCTCCTCGGGCCCGCCTTCCACCACCTCTATGGCATCCTTTGAAAAGATTACATTCATTAAACACACTGCACTAAGAATAATAATTATAAATATCGTATCTTTATTCTTTAATGAAAACAGTAGCAAACGAGGAGGAGGCTCTTCTAGGATAAGCGGTCTTCCGCGTATGGACACCCTCTAGACACCCTAGACACTAGACGCACCCTCTGCAAGACAGAGCCGCGGGCGCACTACCGGTCTTAAAGAGAATCAAACGACCACATGAACGTCACTGTTTATGTTCACTATTCACCAATCTGAGAATTGTGAAAAAACTCAGTCGCGTTCTATTCTGCTTTTATCACAAATTAAATAACATTCTATACTGAATCAATAAAAATAATGAACGCTTCTTAACTCTTTCCAATTGAAATTGATTTAGTGACATATACGTCGCCTGTGATTTTGTTGTAGCAATAAGCATATATCTTAATTTTTTAGTGCTATAGAACAGGTTCAAACATCTCAAATTAATAAATTATCTGCATGTCGATGTGAAAGAACTTTGATAGCGCGATTTGTTTATACGTTGCAAGTTCATCTTTATCTCTTCAAATGTAAATATTAATTTTAAAAAATCGTATATTTTCTTCGTTCTTAACCGGAAATTATAATAAAATACGTTTGGTTAATCGGATAACTGCTGATATAGCCTCTGTGTCAGCGAATATTGCACAACAATTTGTCTAGTTGTACGATTTCGCAGGATATTGTTGAAGTTAAGAACTAAGGGCACAACCTGCATTTTGCCAGAATCAAGCTACGACAGGTAGGTACCTATATGCCCTTATACATTTTGACATACCGAGAGAAAAGTTTCAAAATCGACTATTTTACCTATATGTAGTTGGACAAAATTAAAATTCTTATGGACGATTTCAGTGTTTTTGAAATTTAATATTAAATTTTTAACAAGGCCATATCAATGTTTTATTGATTACAGGTATCTAAGATGTTGAAGTAGAAAATGCAACAGTAAAAAAATATATCTAAGGTCACTTAATTAGGCATTGGTTTAATATTAAGAGCGTAAAGATAACCTATAATAAAATTCCTTAAAAATGTAATAAAATTTTGGCTTCTATGTGTGGTATCTCTCCAAAATTAATTTACTTGGCCGTGAGAACTTTCTTAGGTTTTTTATCGTATAGCGGACAACAGAGCAAGTGGTTCTCCTATCTGGCAAGAGAACACCACCGCCCATGGACAGCGCGTCACAGTCCGCACATTGGTTGTGTTGTCAGCTGTTTACGCCAATTAAGGTTTTTAGCTAAGATTGAAGTCATAATTCACTCACGTTATCCAGATACTTGGGGAGAACTTCAGCGATGAACCTGGCCGAGGCTTCGGAAAGCTCGCTCGGCTTGACGACGACCGCGTTCCCGGCCGCGATGGCTCCGGTCATCGGCAGCAGCAGCAGCTGCAGCGGGTAGTTCCACGCACCGATGATCAACACCACGCCGTAGGGGTCGTTGTAGATGACCACGTCATCTAGGATGTTCACCAGTCCCTTCGACGGCTGTTGACATCAAAATCAACATCTCTATTCAAACATGGTCGCTTCGGAACGTCGCCTAAAGCAAAGTTAAAAGCCACTTCAGAAACCCGAACCAGTCAGAATTGAGACTTATCACTCGCGTATAGTCACTTATTCCAACAAGACAACCTCTCAAACAGATGAACATATTTTTTAACATTACATTTAAAAGATCCTTTACTGTGTTAGAGTGTGTTTTACAGCTGCTATCCTACATTATTTATTACCTTTAATGATGACTTACCGTGCGGAGACGTGGTCTCACACCAACGGCCTCATCTCAAAGCTCAGAATCGCTCAGCTATGGAAAGGGCTATGCTAGAAATTTCGCTACGTGATCGAATCAGAAATGAGGAGAACCGTAGACTAACTAAAGCTATCGACATAGCACGCCGAATTAGCAAGATGAAGTGGCAATGGGCAGGCTACATCGCAAGTAGAGCGGATGGCCGATGGGGCCGAAAAGTGTTATAGTGGGATTAGAGTTAGACTACGGACCGGCAAGCGCAGCGTGGGACGTCCACAAACAGGACAGACGACCTTATAAAGGTCGCCGGAAGACGCTGGATGCAGGTCGCCTCCGACAGGTATTCATGGAAGTCCAATGGGAAGGCCTATGTCTAGCAGTGGACGTCTTACGGCTGAAACGATGATGACTGATGATGATGACTACAAATATATTGTACCTATACGACTCTCAACAGACTATCAAGTAAATAGAAGAACTTTTATTGAATAAATCTATAGTAAAAGATAATAGTTATGTCGTTATACACAGTAGTAGTTTTTAAACGATACTGTTGCTTAGTACCTTACAATCCTAATATCACCCTATGATTTAATGTTTTGATCTAAATGTTTTAACATTGCATAAAAATTTCCACTCGTCCAAGTGTCTCGATTGTTCTTCTTAGGCAAATAGACGTGAATAGTCTGCAACTTGAGTTATCTAGATAATCATAAAGACAAGAAAAAAATATAATTTTATATTGCAATTATATTAACTCCGAGTATTTATTTTATATACAATTATTTTTTATGAATGCCTTTGTCTTATTGTTTTTATATAAATGTTATTATTGAAATAAAGAATGTTACTATTTAATGACGCCGGCCTAACTTCAACAACATAACGATTAACATAGGAACACGTCTACCTTGAACTTCATGCGATCTCGGCGGGCCTTCGTGGGTTCAGTAGGTACGCTCTCGTCACAACAAGTTATACACATACAAATCATAGCCGGCTAGAAGTCAAGATTTATACCTACTTTTTTATTTTTATTCTATAGCAGACAACAGTCTGTCTGTGTAGTCTGTGTAGGTGTCCTATATAATAAGGAACACCGTCGCCTATGAACAACCGCGCCGCAGTCCGCGCATCGGTTGTGTTACCGGCTTATTACACCACTTAAGCTGCACTTTTAAGGGCCTCCAATATCCTCACTCACTCTGCGAAATACAGTACAAGTACCGTTTCACGCTGAGTATTCTGTGGGCCCGTGTTATCACTTCGGACGAGCCGGCCCAATTAGTGCGTCAACATGACATGCGTCAGCATGGCTCTCCCACCTTATTTGTTTATTGAGAAATACCTACCACGATTACAATAATTATCTATCACTTGATAGAATATACGTTTCTTTCAAAGTTACCGTATATTTTAATGGCCATTCTTCAATTAATTTCATTCGTTTGAAACGAAATACTAATAACCTCAAATTTTACATTTTGCCTATAAACAGCTGCAGCAAGTTAGCGAGAATGTGACAGACCACGAGAGATTTCAATTAAAGCGATGTATGGCAAAAGCCAAAAGTACATTTTTACATACGCAATATAAATTATTTATTAGTAAAGGTAAGTCACAAGTTTCATATATAGGTGATTAATCAATTAGTTGAAAAAAAAAATTAATCAAAAAATAATTGATTTTGTTGGCTCATATGACCTCAGCATGATTAGCCAAAAACCACCAGCCGGAAGTGATATATGCCTTGTAATTGTAAGACGGGCTGGTTTCCGCAACTCGAAGACATTATTGCGCCTATTTTGCGTGTGCGTGATGGTATATGTCTTTTCGTTATATCAAACTATAATGCAGATAGTTTTTTTAGTTTAAAGTGCAAGAAATAAATTAATTATATAATTATTGGATAAAGGACTCACCCTCTCCGGTTCCGCCCACTCTTCTAAGTAGTGTATGGTGTTCTTCAAATCGTTTATGAGATATTCAATTTCCAGTAACACAGCCTCAGTCTTGCTCCTTCGTAGATCCTTTTGCAACACCTCAATCATAACATTATAGTTCTCTTCATACATTCTCAGGAGACTCTTTAGCTGTTTCTTCCTCCATTCTAGTGGCCTAGTTATTCCACGGTTGAAAGCATCCCGTACTTTTTCAACCACCTATGTATATGAATTATGATGGAAATATTAAATAACAACTTTATAAATGTGTTATAGGAACAGACAGATAATATTAACCAGAAAGACAAGTATGGAGGTAGCCATATTAAATTGAGACTTTAAAAAGAATATTTACAATAAAAAATAATTAACATAGCAATAATATTATGACATTGCAAGAAAGTAAGGTACATTTAAATTAACATTCATTAAAACAAGTATTTATTCCAAATAATAAGGTAGTAAGCATTCTGATACTATACCAACTACACATTGTTCGAATAATTGGAAAAAGATTATGGATCAGATATAATTACCTCGCCAATATTAGCTGGTTTTCCTTTAGATGGACTCAATGTACCTTAAACCAAGATGGAGTTTGAAATAAATATGAATATTATTTTATTTTAGCTACAATGGCTTGAAAATATATATTAGGTATATGATTAAATATAAGATAGAAATATTGATCAGTAATTGCTACTTTTCAATTGATCACAGGATTATAATATAATTTAAGATAGTAAAATAATAATGATTTATAATCTATTGTTTGCTACAAAGTGATATATTGTTATAGGTACTTATTGGAATCAGGTGCAAAGGTCACAAATTTTAAATAATCCACACATTATTGGTAAGTAATAAATATTATAAATAAAAAAGAATCTAAAATACTAGACTGTGTAATAATATAAAGAAAATTTAGATAACGATGGGTATATAAGTTTTGTAAGAATGAAATTTTATCTTTCTCAATGTATCTAGAATATACCAACATTATTTAGATTGTTCAAAATACGAATATCTACATAAAACGCATTAGCCATAGCCAGTGACGATTACTAGTATATTACAGAATTTATAATCTTCTTTAATTTATTATTGCATATCATAATTTTTGTTTTTTTAACTTACCGTAAGTCATTTTAAAATTAAACTTTGGAAATTATAGTTTGATATTTAAGATTATTTATAATTCGCAGGTATACTTAATATTCGTTATACACAATTTTTTTAATAACAAACTAACTAACAATGGGAACACTAGTCAATGATTAATATCATGCAAAACGAAGTACAATAATTATATAGTTCACAGTTGCTATGCTGCTACCTGCTACGAAAAATCACAATGAATTAGTTGGTAACAATAATTTAACAAATGACACTGTCAAATGCCATAACTTGACAGCTGTTTATGTTCAAATGGTCTAATCTAGATATCTACTACTCTTTTCAGCTGAAACTCATACAGACGGATAAAACATTATTAAAAATACTGATTGCTTGTCCATTCGATTTTTATTCAGAACTCAATTTAATTAATGTCAATCAAGTAATTTAAACTGCAATTTTTTAACCTAGCAAATTTTATTTACATATTTGATAGCTCTAAATAAAATTTAAGGCGCTCCAAATGTAAGCAACTATACGGAGTCTACTATATTGGTTTATTTATTTGTTGAAATAGTGAAATTAAAGATGTACACAAGCAAGCATCCCTATAGACTGTATCTTTACTTATCATAAAAAGCTTTAAAAACCAAACGGTAGACAGTTAAAAATGGTTTAGCTTTTTTTTGCGCAACTTTCAAAAAACAAAATGTTTTGAACGAATATAAAAACACATTACGTTACATTCATCACAATTATATATATGCTAATAATCATATTAAACAATTTATGTGATATTTCTTTTTTTTATTAAAAAAACATTAACGTTCTGTATAAATGTATAATAATAGTAATCAAATGAATAAAAGTGATTAATATCTTCTACTGTATTTATCAAGGTTAATGTTCTCACAAGATAATATCTGCAGCTGAGTCTCATCCTAGAATACCGAGGCAGAATACGTTTCATTCGCATCACCTCGATGTGGATCGTTCTAAGCATTTTAAGGCATTTTGTGTCGCTCACCACTATTCTGTGGAATCAGCTGCTTGCAAAGTTATTTACAAGCTAATACGACTTGGATTCCTTAAAAAATGCATCCTATATAATATCGTGTTTTATATAATGAATTGCAAACTTGTATGGAATTGACATCTGAATGGAAATATCCTTATTAAGCGACACGTAACTTGTATTTGTATCAAGGAGAACCAGTTCGAAGGTGTCAGGGTTCGTAATTCCATGTCTTAAAGTACGATAATTGATAAAATAATCGAAAAACCTTTTATAAAATTCACGGTTTAAAATTTAACTTGATCGTTTGTACTCATTACCAACTTTCAAAACAGTTTTACGTAAATCAATGATAACAGGAATTCTAATAAATTTTTTAGCAGATAGATGCCACGTCCACTTGGGGTAAGCGGCCGCCCTCTATGGACATCCCTAGCCCTAGCAGAGCCGCGGTTGCGTTGCCGGCCTTTAAAGAATATGTACGCTCTTTTCTTTAAGGTCCCCAAGTTGTATAGGTTTGGTAATAAAACTGATTCCATTCACACACTATTACTGATTAAACAAATATTATATTTAAGGTAATTCGTAACGAATGAAGGCGTAAATTAATTTAAAATAAAACATCCATCGACGAGATTTATAGCATTCAAGTTCCGAGTGCGAATGTGTCGAGATTGAATACGTTGGACTGAGGTTAAGTTTAAACGTACCTTGTTCATGACTGAATACAAATGTATGCAAATATTGCGGCAAGTAAATATTGCCCGAACGATAGTCACTTGACAATTTTAATCAAGTTTATAATTTTCTTGAAACTAAATGATTCTAAAGTTATCATTACATAAAGGTTTGTTGACCGCGGCGTTTTCTCTTTGTATTGACATGAATCTAAAAGGACTAAACAGTAATTTAAATTTTGCAACACACAAACTAAAATAAAATATGAATATAGGTAACATCTTACGCACGTACCGGCCTCGTTGTCAATTTCAATGAGAACATCCGAATCGTTTTCCACCGGAACATACACAACTTCCGGTTTCACATTTTTCTGTCCGGATACATTCATTATCTACACTTGACTATTAAATTAAATAAAAAAAGTCTATCCTGTATGACCGTTTCGGACAAATCTAGCACCTCGAATGATCCTAAGAAGACGAATTAATATATTTAAATGATGTAAACATGTTTGTCCATCAATTACTCACAAGGAATTATTCAGTAGTAGTTGTGCTGGTTATTGTTTATTCAGTATCGTTCAAGAATTGTCTTTGATTTATAATGATAATGATTGGAGGCTTTAATAATTTCTTCTCTTACACCCGACTCTAAGCATAAGAATAAATTTGTTGTCTGTCCTATCGTGGACTGTAAACGAATTGACCGATTATAGTATAATTAATCGAGTTGACGTGCCTTGATGGTCTTTATTTATAATTTATTATATTTTTTGTCATGTTCTTGTCAGTAATTTTATCCTCGGAGGTAAATAATTGCATTATTATTTTACGCGTTAGTGTAAAGTCGCTTAACCCTTAGACACAGGACAGCCTCGTTTCCGATATGCTATCCGAGAGTCTCGTAGCTAAATGATCTTATAAGCCTACCACGAAACGAGGAATATCGGGTTCGATTCCCGATTCGAATGTTATTTAGAATTTATGAAGTCGAAATTTCTCACACACAGTAATTTCTCACCACTGGGGCGGTGGGTGTGTTTGATACATACTTGGTTACACAATTTTCACCCACGGGAGAGCCATGCTGAAGCATATTATGCTGATGAATTAATTGGGCCGGCTCGTCCGAAGTGATACCAGGTAAAAAGCCGGCAACACAACCAATGCGCAGCTGCAACTGTAGCGCACTTGTTCATGGAGGTTCGCGGTGGTGTTCCTCAACATATAGGAGACCCACCTGCTCTGTTATTCGCCATAGAATAAAAAAATCTAATACTTAGTAGAGGCTTGTGTTAGGTTAATTGTTTTTTTACGATACGCTTAAGGTGGAGTACCCCATGTCCTGGGGTCTTGGATTGAATCTAGTGTAAACCTCGAGTATCCTTCTTCGGCCGAAAGGCTCATAGGGGTACTGCACTGGAAATTCTGCTTACTGGTGCCGTGTGAATGTAGTGTAGGTATTAAACACCAGAATGCCGAATCCCATATATCGTCTCGCAAGATGGGAATGCGTCAATGCATTAAATCTCGTTATGTCTTCCTCAAATGGAAGATAGGACCTTTTGCTCTGCACAGAGATGCTGTAAACGATCATTCGTTTCTACGAATGATCGTTTACAGCAGCGCATGGTTTACATTGTGGGTTAGTGACAAAAACTCGCTTAAAATAATATTTTATAATTACATTGAATTTGTACATGTGAGGGTTAAGAAATAATTAAAAATCGGTCCAACGCCAATTCTAACATGCAAATTCGAATATATTATTTGTAAATAGAAGCTTATAAAAATGTCACGCGCACAGAGGTTTAAAATACCCAAGTCATCTTAATTATAAGACAATTGCTACTAAGTTGCCAGAGCTGCGTCATAATGCAGCTATGTTTACGTTATATTCTCAGTAGGTGATTGGTGTAGATGTGTCCTTGTCAAGTGATAGGACATATATATAACAATATACTGCTGGCTTTATTATTTAATATCTAAAAAGGAGTTTTTAACTTACACTCGTCCAAAGAGGTTTCATTTCCCTGTGAAATGCAAGTAATGTGTATACTCTATAGTCTATGCCCATCGATATTATAAATTATATTTATGCCGGCATGAAAAGGTTATTTAAATGGGATAATTAAGTTGTTTTTTACATTATACAACAATGATATCAGACATGAACACATGCTCGAGTGAGCGTATAACTCGCTTATAAAGAATTCCTTTTCCTTCAAGGCCGGCAACACATCTGCGGTCTATCGAAGACTTGGCTGTCCACAGGAGGTGGATAACATAACCCAGGCGGAAATAAAATCAGACACACATCTGTACGTTTACCATAAGTGCTACGGAATTATACTGAATCCTATTTTCATATTAAAAATATGCACCTAATACGTACAGTGATTTAACATTAATTATACTTAAAATTAGTATAAAGAAAACGTATGTATATAAATTTTTTAAATGAAAATAAAAAAGTAATTGTAATGAATAAGCATAACATCAGAATTAATATATAGTATGCTAATGGCTTCTTTAAATGGAATCACTGACCTTGGATTTGCAACGACGCGCGTTTTATATTTTGATGCTATGTCCACTAAATAAGCATATATTTATTATACTCGAACGACAAAGGACTTTAACTTGTAACTTAATAATAAAAATTAACAATGTATAACTTTAAATATTTCCACATTCAGTTAACCCAATCGGGTTCTTCGTCTGTAGCAAAGAATTAATAATTAAATGATGTCAAGGCCTATGTCCAGCAGTGGACTTGATAGGCTGATGATGATGATGATGATGAAGTCAGATTTCTCCGTAGAACAGAAAATTTGGCAGATTATAAATTTATATTTATAAAAAATATATATTTTAACCCGTGGGCGAGCCATGAAGCATATGCCGTATTAATAAGGCCGGTTCGTCTGAAGTGATACTACGAGCTCATAGAATAGTCAGTGTGAAATGGTAGTTGTACTTGAAACGGTGCTTCTACTGTGTTTCGCTGAGTGAGAATATCAGAGACCCTTAAAAAAACCGCTTTAGTGGCGTAAAAAGCCGGCAACACAACCAATGAGCGGACTGTGGCGCGGTTTTCCATGGGCAACGGTGTTCTCTTACCATATAATGGAACCACCTGCTTAGTTATCCACTACACAATAAAAAAAAGAAAATATTTAACTAATTTGACAATATTAATGTTGGGATCCTATGAAGGTCTTAATAATTACACACACTTTTTTTTACAATGACTAACGCTTTCGGCATAAGGCCATCACAGCTTCTCGAGGATTTTGGACCGAAAATTTGGTTTGTGCCGCGACTAGCACAAGGGTGTCTCCCGCGAGACACGAACCTCGACTTGGGCTTTCGCGAACGTTGGCCGCCAGTGCGGCCGGTCAAAAGCTCACCGGGATGAGTCTGGCGACGTAGCTAGGTTGTCGCCTCCGTATCCGGCGGAGGCGGTTGTTGTCGCGGTCCTTACACAGAACCCTACCATCAGAGTTTATGTGAGTCTCTCGGGAGGCTATCAGCTTGTTGTAAGCTATTGTGGTAGGATCATCCGGACTACAAACACTTCGTACAACACTGCCTGATATACCCCTCTCACTATCTCTCTCGTTCCTCACCCCGTCTCTCTCCGATGCGACCTAATCCGATCCACGCAATACACATTAATTTCAAAACTTATTTTAAGGAGATAAATAAAGTTCAAGATATAATTACCAATATTTATTGTTGTATATTTATACTTACAATATATGTATGTGAATTTTTGCATCAGATAAAATTATGACTTATTTTTATCTATGGTAGGAAATCATCACCGCTCATGTACAATCGCACCATAATTCGGGATTTGATTGTGTTGCCGGCTCTTTTTTACGCCGCGTGAGCGGTTTAGTTTATGTTACATAAGGCTATACTTTCTTTATTATTATTAAATATTTTCGAAAAGAATTCATAAATATCGACAATGATCCTTTCATTTTCTTCTAACGTTGTCATTTAAATTGTAATTTATGATACTTAGTCGTCTCTGTTCCATAATCTGTTTTTTATTCATGATTACATTATCATATAAGATTGTACTATATTCTGCACTCGCAAAATCATCTTAGAATATACTTCTGTGGTTTAAATATAACGTGGTTCATGTTTTAATATATTCACATGCTTTGGCATCATTTAGAATTCGATAATTGTATTACGCATACGACTCATAAAAACAATAAACAATTACCCGTGACAAATTTGGATGAATACGTACAATTGTGCAATTCTTGCGTCGTTATATAACAAGAATTTTAACCAAATTTTACCCACAGAACCTAAACATTGCTTAATTTAAATCGATCTCGTTTACCTGCAGTTACTTTGGTAAAGAAAGTGACAAATTAAAAAAAGATCTAATTTTAGCAGGGAAACAAAAAGCGGAGTTTATTTATTTAAATATTCACTTAATAGAAAGAAAGTTTTGAACGTTTTGGCATTACGCTAATGCGTATGCAAAGACAACTTTTGAACAAAAATTTGTACGGCTTATATTTCAATAAAGACTCATTTTATCTTTTATATAACTGAAATGGGGAAGGAGAGATAAGGTAAAACTTTTATTACAAGACTCAACCCAGTTACAACGGGAAAGTTGCATAAAGTTACATTTTAGAGACGCAAATTCTTAACTTGGTTTAGCATCTTCTAAAACCTATTTGTAATTAATTGTAAGCGACAAAAACTAGTAAAAATAAAAACTATATTAAGATATATCATTCAATTGACCTCTAAATACATTTTATATGTATAATAAAGAAAAACATGGCCTTTTTTGTATAGTTCACAAAATAATACTTAGTTTAAAACACCCTATTCACTGAGAAGGTAAGAATAATATGAGCAAAAAAGTAATTTAATTCAGATTTCACATATAATATGTACCTAAAGAAATTAGTATTTCTTAATTTGATATTTGCTGCGCTTAACGCTGTCACTGAAATATCATATTGTGTGGACGGCGGCGCCATCTTGGAACGGTAAAGTGTAAAAGGAAAAGTGAAAAAGCAAAGTTAAAAAACTTATATTAAATTAAATATTAAATCTAGTTTTTTACGATGAGTCGTGGGATAATAGCTATAAATAGACTTTTATTGTATCTGTATTTTGAGGCAAAATTATTTCTTAGCTTTATTTAAATGAAGGTTATGTTATTGTAAGTTTATTTCTATATCCTGAACTTAATTTTTAATAAGTAACATATTACATAGGATTGAAGTAGTTTCTGATTTGATTAAAAAAATATATTTTCCACTTAAACTTCCTAATATTAACATTTACAAGTATTTTATTTAAAAATAAATACAAGAAAAAATCTCACTTTGCTATTACTGTACTTGTAATGTGTTTCACAGAGTGAGTGAGGATATCGGAGGCCCTTAAAAGTGCCACTTAAGCGGTGTAAAAAGTCGGCAACACAACCAATGCGCGGACTGTGGCAGGGTGTCCATGGACGGCGGTTTTCTCTTACCATATATAAGAGACCCACCTGCTCCGTTGTCCGCTATAGAATAAAAAAATCGTTGTAAGAAGTAAATTAAATTAAACTTTTTAAACTGATTACAAAGATGTATTCTTAAGTTTTTGCTAGTTTGCTATTTCGTTATGCATTTGCTGATGTGATTTATACCATAATTGTTATGTTCGCAGAATTCATTATCCTATTACTTTTAGTCATCACGATAATGCAATGTGATGGTAGTAATAAATCAAAAATGAAAATAGGAATCACGTTGAATTATTTAGCTGCAGTTAGTAAGCTAAGGGGATACCAAACAGTGGGCTCTCAAAAAAGTTACGTCGTGTGAGCAAACAATGACTACGGACTGTAATTAGCGCGTTAACAGACATGGTTCTTTTAATAAACTCTAATTTTTATATAGTATAGCGGACAACGGAGCAGGTGGTTCTCCTATATGTTAAGCGAACACCGCCGCCCATGGACAACCGCGTCACAATCCAAGCATTGGTTGAGTTGCCGGCCTTTCACGCCACTTAAGCGACCTTTTTAAGGGCTTCCGATATCCTCACTCACTTAGCGAAACACAGTACAAGTACCGTTATTCTGTGAGCCCGTGTTATCAGTCGGACGAGCCGGCTCAATTAGTTCGTCAGCATATGCTTCAGCATGGCTCTGCCACGGTTAAAAATACCGTTCCACCAATTTAGCAAGGGAATACAACCGTACCGTTGTCCTGAGACAGCTAACATTGTTTGAGGAAGCCAGGCCTGCTCTGCCTACAGCCTACGACGAAAACTATTATTGATCTTAGCTTGATTATTTTAAAGATTTATTAATCGATTATACATATTAATAATATTCAATATTAATGCATATTGAACTAAATTTACTTATTTTACACATAACAAAGGAAATACAATAATTATAAACCATATTTATACAGGCTAATGAAAAAAGGCCAGCGGTGGTATGCCTCATCACAATTATTGATGGAATCTGCTTTCAGCACTCCCTATAAGAAGTTATAAGTGGAGTATAAAATACTCATTTTTTACTAAATCAATTACGTTCAACTAATCTAACAAAATTATATATTTTTTAAAGTTTTTAATTAGTAATGCGGATGTTGGAGTTTTTAAAGTCATAAAAATGCAATGCAATTAAGCTAAAACTCACCGTTCGTCTTCATGCTAGTGCTGTCCACGTCGATTACGACCGCGTTGTCGATGGACTGCTCCTCAATATCGATTACAAATACGTCACTAACACTCGCGTCCTGCTCGTACCGCGCTGGCATCTCAACTACCAGATCTCACCTTCATCAACATAAGGGAAGGTTACGGTTACAAAATACAACAGCATGTGGTGCGACAATCTGCTTTTGTGTTATGCGACTCAAAAACAAAAGAGTCTTCACAGAACTTTCAAGTCGAGCTATGAAGTACTACATTATATTAGGCCACTAGATAAAGAGACTACAAAATAGTTTCATTTCTGATAACTCCATAATTTGTGATGGCCAGTTAACACGGTTTGAGAAATTTACTTTAACAATAAGCGAATCGGTTACTTTTTGTTATATGTTTCTTATTCTATGTTATATATTATCTATTAATGTTTTTTAGTAATTTGATTAAGAATGCATTTTATAATGCATTTAAGTTTTTTCCTTAAAAATATTTATGATAATTTTTATATAGTATAGCGGAAAACGGAGCAGGTGGGTATCCTATATGGTAAGAAAACATCGCCACCCATGCACAACCGCGCCACATTCCGCGCATTGGTTGTGTTGCCAGCTTTTTATGCCACTTAAGTGACATTTTTAAAGGTCTCCGATATCTTCACTCACTCAGCGAAACACAGTACAAGTACCGTTTCCCGATGAGTAATTCGTGAACCCGTGGTATCACTTCGGACGCTCCGTTCTCCGCTAAAGCATAAAAAAGCCTGGATTTAAAAGTTTTTGCACATCCGAATATAAAATAGATACCTTATATTCTTATATGATTCAGCCTAATAGTCTACAATATGGTCTGAGCAGCTTTTGAAACGACACTGAGTGAATAACTGAACCACAAAAATTAATTGATTCGTATCAAATAAATTATACAAATTGGACCGAGCCTTCTATATTTTATTTAATTATACTAAAATTAAGGTCATTACTGGTCTTTTTGTGAACAAATTAAGGAACTCTAAGGCCACGGTCGTAGGTACACGGAAGCGGAACTAACGAATACTTTTT
The DNA here is from genome assembly GCA_018230265.1 of Delias oraia. Classification (NCBI taxonomy): domain Eukaryota; kingdom Metazoa; phylum Arthropoda; class Insecta; order Lepidoptera; family Pieridae; genus Delias; species Delias oraia. Next base: position 71,564 of record DWCF01000017.1, on the reverse strand, counting down.
GAAATAAGGTAATTTTTTAAGGTAACATTTGATATTACCTTGTTATTCTACCGGCAATTAAATGTAGCTTAAAATTTATTTATTTTTCTTATACACAACAGGCCGAAATATCTGATGATAAGAGATCAGATCAGATATAGATCTGTTATAGAACCGTGCACAATTCAAGGTTTAGTTGTGCTGCCGGCTTTTTATGCAGCTAAAACGGTTTAACATAGAGGTCTACTAGTATCTTCACTCATATCGTATAAGTAAAGTAATCTTATAGGCCTTGGAATCAGTCCGGACGAGTGCGTCAGCATATGCTTCAGCGTGGCTCTCCCACGGGGGTTATATAATTCATTTTCAATAGAAATCAATACATCAAATAAATTATCATACCTTAACAGCCACTGAAGAACATTTGAAGTGTGTGTATGTTACGTTGAATCGCCTAAACGATTCGATTGATATGTCTTTTTATTTAATTGAACTTCATCTATTTAATCTATTTTTTTTTGTAAATTCACTGGATATATTGAGTTTAATTTCTTTTGTTCTGACACTAAAGAAACGCAAGTAAGTACTAACGTTGAACTTGAAAAAGTTCGGCCGCGATTACGATCTCCACGCAAAGGCTAAAATAGCGCCTTTTAATAGATTCGGTACTTTCATTTCGGTTTGACGCTCTTTGGTAGTAATCGGCGCTCGGGCCTGGTTTGGTGCACTCATTTAGCACTTCTAGCTGTTTTACAACTGTGTTGAGCAGTTGAGGTGTGCTAGCAGGCTGTTCGCCCGATATTAAGATAAAGTACCTGTTGATATATTTTTTTATTTTATTCTATAGTGGACAACGGAGCAAGTGGATATCCTATATGATAAGAGAAAACCGCACCACAGCCCGCGCATTGGTTGTGTTCCCGGCTTTTACGCCGCTTAAGCGGTAATTTAAAGGGCCTACGATGTCCTCACTCAATCTGCGAAACACAGTGCAAGTACCGTTTCATGTTGTATTCTGTGAGTGTTCGAAGTACTACTTATGTAACCAAGAAAATTCCAATAACGATATATCTCACTGTTCGATTTTTATTAAGTATCATTCAATAATGCGAAAGCATTTAAAGAAAATGTATTTTAATATACACGATTGGTTTTGTCATGCTCATATACAGCAACAAACAGATTTTTTAAAATTAATTTAATTAATATTACCTAGATCAATATTGCACATACTTCCTAGGTATGATTGAGGTATGTGTTCTCACAAGTTCAAATCGCTTGAGCGTTACTCTCGAAGCGTGTAACAGCCAGGCGGAGGATGTAATTAAATCGTTTCGTTGCGTATCGCGTTAGGAAAGTAGGAACTGAGTTCTGTCGTTTGAAGGAAATGCCTTACCAGTTATAAATTTCACCGTGCGATTCTTTTTAATGAGTGAATGCTGAAGCTATAACAGCATAAAACGTTTACAAAAAGAGGCAAGCGAAGACCACCGTTTGCCATGGGCAACGGTGCTGTGGCATTTATTCATTGAATAGGTTTTTGAAATTAAAACATAGATGATCATACATGCAGTTTTTTATGTATTTAAACTTCTGTTGTTTATGTGTAATTAATGAAAGTGTGTTGTCCTTAAAGTCCTTAAATAGGGTAATATTATTATATAGCTCTTTAATCTTGATCGAATTGGAGAATAATTAAGCAATCATTAACTTGTCATGGTTAATATCAGACTTAAGACAGAAGTTATCTGGTAAATGATGTCATTTAACCATGATTGATAACTTTGACTATAACTAAAAAGTACAATCTACCAAATATTTTATAGTAATTATTTATTTTGTACTCTTAAATCCCAGTAACGCACCCGCAGTCTAACTGGTCCTAAAATTGCCCATGGGCGGTTTACCGTGTGACTCCTGTAGTACCCATAAAAAGATAGAAAGCAAACGGGCCGTAGTATCACGGTGTGCATACGGCTCTACCCAAAAGACCGTGATAAGATGTGATGGCAGTTTGCCGGCAGCAAATACACCTTTCATAAAAAGGGCCATAGTATGCTGTGCATGGATACCCAAGCCCCGTTGGCAATAAATAATAAAAACAAACTATTTTGTATCCGAATAATACATATTTTATCTAAACATTCGTAGCTAAATTAAATAACTTTATATATTTTATATAATAAGGGATAATTGCAATATGTGAAATAAAATATTAATCGTAAAGTTGGCACTTTTTTATATGTATATTATAAAGGCTTGCACGTAAATATAAAATCTAATAAAACTTATGGTTGCTTTATCATGAAGTTTCGATGAAATTGAATGTTTGATTTAACATTGGTTTCAAAGTTTCATTGGTCTCAAACGAGGCTTGTGGAGTAGGTATTTCCAATTAAATCTTAAATCTTTTGTAAAAGTTGACTCTTGTAGAACAATTAAAAAGCGATTATAGCAACGAAAGGAGTGGTGTGTGAGTCTGTGCCGTTTTTAGTCTTTGGAATCTGATCGCAAAGAAGAAAATAATTAATAGATAATTTATGAGATAGGTATACATAATTATAACGTCTATGCCGTGATATTTGTAATGTCATGAGGTAATGAAATGATTGAGACACGCGAAGGACGAGTTGACTTGTTTTTTTTTATATTTTTATTTCAGCACTGTATAAAAAAATGTTTTTTTACAATACGCGATTATTCTACATTTGAAAAAAAAAGTAAAAAAAAACAAGTTGAGAACTCTGCCATCTAGTGTTGAATAATAAAACTAAAATAAAGTTGTATCACACACCGTGTTGAGACGCAATCTTTCAATTGAGAATTATTACGCAAAGCCAGATGGCAGTTATATTTATTAGAGTCTAATAAATAGAACAAATAATAAATAAAACATATTTCAAGTATGAAAATTAATATAGTTACTAATGTAGAAAAAAGTTTGATTATTAATTGTAATAATCTTCACCAACCAAACATGAGGGATCGGCTAGAATTATAAACTTATAAAAAACTTAGAATTTGTAAACATAGCATTATGTATTCTTATTTTTTTCCACATTTAAATACAAAAATATTAAAAGTATTTAAATACAAAAGCTTTTAAAATACTTTTCAATTTAAATATTATACCATATAACAATAAACAAATAAATTATATAACTTTTTAATTTAAATATAATCTATAATGTAAACCTAAAGCTCTGAATGGTATATTTCTTCGTTCACAACCAAACCGTCTATGGCCATTTGTCTATATCTCTCCAAGAAGTCATCCCAAAACTCTGATCTCTTGTCCAATGGATTCTCCCTCATATTGAAATTTCTTGTTACGTGCAGGTAATTAGTGGCCCCCTTTTTTCCCATCGGTAACCATTTCAAGCCTTTCAAAACTGCGTCACCTTCATTTGGATTTGGATTTCTGAAAACGGTTATTAGCACTTAAGCTAAAGAGAAGAAATATCCTACGATGTATGTTTATATAATAAATATATTATTACGTGCATTATATTTTGTGAGGTCTGTTAGGACGCTAATGCAAATAAGTAAAAATTTAAGCCGCAAATTTTAAGGTAAAGTTATTTTGCATAAAGTCAAAGGAAATTCTTTGAAACATACTAACTAAAAGTACCCAAAATTACTTCTAAACTATAAATTATTCATTTATACGTTCAAAGAAACGAGAGCTACCTGTTTCTCGCAAAATTTGCCCACATCCTAACCATCTTTCTTAGCACCTTAAACTCTGGTTGCTCACTCGGCATACTTTTAAATTTATTGTACATCTTCTTAATCCGAGTGCACAAGAATAGGTAACAAAGTTCATCCGTAATAGTTGCGCCCCAGTGCTGCAAGCTAAACCTCGAGAACCGAGAGATGTAATTACTGTTTGCATTCAAAAGCCCTCTATAGTCAAACATGTAGTAGTACACGTCAGACTTTAGATCTCTTGACAATTGTTTCGCAGCCGTGTGTAGAGCGTAATTCTGGAGCAGATCACCCACATATACCGAATATTCTAAAATATTTCTATAATGAAGGTATCCATCTGCCATATAGTGAGACAGAACTTCTTGAAGGGCGTCCTTAAACACTGTACTGTTGCGGTCGAAGCGAAAATCAACTCTAATTGGGAATACAAACAAAATGTTCTTCAAGTCATCAATCAATTTCGGCTCCGTGATGTAGTGCGACGCCAAGTCAATACCTTCACGAGAATTAAACCCCAATAAGACCGGCACATCGTTTACGATATTAGCTTTTTCGGGTAGTGCTGAAAGTACGGCGTCTTCAGCATTTTCCACTGTGGGGGAAAAGGTGAGAATACTCATCTGTAAGCCGTTCATTATATCATCATCAATAACATCGCCTTCTATAGAAAGTAAGAGATTTGCATCAACTTGAGATTGCAGCTTCTCCAACAACACACAGCTGTCATCGGTGGTTACGTTCAGTAGTTCACCAATCTGAAAGGCTTTCTCGCGGGGATTCTTATCGAAAAATATCGTCTCCATTGCAGTGCCGCTCTGTAATATAACAGCAGAGAATAGGCCTTCAGCTTTTTTTGAGTAAAGCAAAATATTGGCTATCACAGCACCGCCACGATTGCCCATGACTGTCACACGTGTTGGATCGCCGCCGAACGATCGGATATTGTCCTGAATCCAGGTCAGGCCCAAAATAAAATCCCTCAATCCGGCATTTCCAGGAATGACATCATCGTCTGTGGTGAGATATCCGAAAACGCCGAGGCGATTGTTAATAGTTACAACAGCGACGCCCTCTTCCACAAGGAAGTCCGGCGAGTACGTTGTCGCGTTGAATCCCGTTTTGAAATTATCATTGTAGTCAAACACGACGACGGGTGCAGAGCCTTCTATATTCGGAGTGTAGATGTTTAAATAAAGGCAGTCTTCGCTGCCGGAGAAGCCTGGCGGTTCGTCGTTTCTCCTTCTAAAGCTGAACTGAAAGCAAGTTGGCTTTTCCTCGTGCGCTATGAGAATGCCATTCCAACCTTCGTGGGGAACGGGTGGCTGAAAAGGGTTGTATTTATTATGTTCGACGTATATTGAGTGATCTTTAGTTTTTTCATACTATAAGACAACGGAGCAAGTTTAGACAACGCTTAAGCGGCATTTTTAAGGGCCTCCGATATCCTCACTCACTCTGCGAAACTCAACACAAGTACCATTTCACTCAGAGTATTCTGTGAACCCGTGGTAAAACTTCGGAATAGCCGGCCCAATCAGTACGTCAGCATATGCTTCAGCATGGCTCTCCCACAAGTAAACTTTTTAAAATCATAATCCGGTTATATTATAATTTGATGATTTTCTGAAGAGTACCACCGGCACGTAGAATCTCCCCTTTACGTACACTATTTTTTTAAATCATTCAATTTAAACTCAATAATACAAATATTATTGACAGTTGAGAATTGGCATTACAATTTTAAAATATCCTGTAATCTGTTTATTTTGGTTCATACTAAAGTAGACATAAATCTACTATAATTTTACTGAATATTTTTGCGATAGCTTCACTGTTTTTAAAAAGCGAAACGGTTTTTTCCGCATTTCAATCCAGATAATTTATTAAATAGGTTACTTATTAGTTAAAATTCAAATTTACTTAAAGGGAATATTGTCCTTACTAACCTTAAATCTGAGAGGTCCTACCGGTGGCTTTGCAAATGGTATTCCCGTAAAGGAATAATATGTTTTATCGCTGAAAAACGTCTGTTTCCTTAAGCCTGCTAATGCTCCCTGTTTTATTTTCACTTCAACGTCTCTACCCGAGTCACAATATACAAAACCGACAAAGAGAAATAGTGAAATAACGTTCGTTTTATGCGAAGAACACATTGTGTTGAGTTAATGTAATTATGTGTCGTAATTGTTAACTATCGGAGATATAATATTAAATGGATTTAAGAATTTCTCTTATCGTAACGATAAAGATATAAGCCTCTTGGAATTACGGTCACTGTAATTCATACAACTAATATTTTTTATTATAAAAAGGAAGAATTACTTACATATATGTAATGGCTGTCAATTTTTTTTAACGAGATAGGCACTAGGGCGAGGGGGAGGCCTATGTCAAGCAGTGGACATCTTACGGCTGAAATAATGATGATGATGAGACACTAGGGCCGTGCATCCTCAAGTTAATATAACTCTGGATATATCCTATTAAGTAAATAGTTGAGATATGTATAAATTAGTACTTGGCCAATAACTCGTCTACAAGAGGCCATGTTTCGTAGCTGCCGTGTTTGGGATTAGCCAGACATTCGAACTACATCTTGTTTAATTTATCTCTTCAAGTTACCAGTAGTATCTAACGAATTTTTAATTTTGCTGCTACTCTTCTTCTTATCTAAAAGATTGTTGAAAGGTTTATGTGTTTATAATATTTTCAAGGCTTAAATAAAACATTTTAATTTTATTTTTCACCCGTGGGAGAGCCATTCTGAAGCTATGCGGACGCATTAATTGGGCCGGCTCGTCCGAAGTGATACCACGCGCTAACAGAATACTCAACGTGAAACGGTACTTGTACTGTGTTTCGCTGAGTGAATGAGAATATCGGAGGTTCTTAAAATACCGCTTAAGTGGCGTAATACGCACGCAACACAACCAATGCGTGGACTGTGGCGGAGTGACCCACCTGCTCCGCTATAGTATAAAAAAAAACAAGAAATCTTTAATTTAATAATATTATTTATGTATAGTATATTTACTTTAATAATTTTATTTATAATTCGTCCTTCCCACTGTCTCTGACGACCCCATCCACAGCCAAGACTCTATACTTGGCGAGGAAGTCATCCCAGAACTTTACTTTTTCACTGTGAAGGTTGTTCACCATTTTGAGTTCGTCGCTTATGATGAGGATCTCTTTGTTCTCTTTCGTTGCTGGTTTCCATATGAATTCTTCTCCTTGTGGTGTAGGGTTCCTAAAAGAATTAAAAGACAAATGAGACCAAAAGTCGAATTATAATACTTTTTGGTGTTTTCATATAACAATAGTAAAAACATGTCAATTAAACAACCCTAAGATTTAGACTCATTTCTTCTAAAATGTGAACTTTTTATTACAAATGTTTTTACTATATGCTTAGATAAGAAATAGCTCTAACTTTTTAAATTGAACCGTGTTTGTATTTGAAAGTTCCTCACCCCGTTCTCGCAAAGTTTGCGTATAATCTGACCATTGTTTGTAGTACTTTAATTTCATCCGCGTCTTCCTCCAATAACTTCTTGTAGGTCTTCCTTATTGGATTGCAAACGAACAAGTAGCAAAGCTCGTCACCTAGAGAAGCGCCCCACGCGCCGTCAAGCACGAGAGCCTCTTTCAGTATCCTTTTCTTCATATAGTTTAACTCACCATCAAAGTCAAACATGTAAAAGTAAACAGAAGTCTCGGATACGTTCAAAAGTTGCCTCACGGCGTAGTCCATGGGATAGACGCTAGAGATATCGTTCATATATGACAGGTACTCTCCAGGCTGACTTATTTTCACGTAGCCTTCGTCGAAGTATTGCTCTTTTATTTCTTCAATCGCATCAAAGTATACATTATCGTTGAGTTGAAACCGGAAACCCGATCGGATTGGCATTAGAAAGAGAAAATCTCTATCCGCATAGGTGAGAAAGTTAGGCCTTTGCAGGAAGCGGGCGCATGTTTCGATGGACTCGCGGGAGCTGTACCCCACCATGACGGGGACATCGATAGGTGTTGAACTGTCCTCTGGATACTCGGTGATGACTGCATCTGAGTGGTCGTGCTCGATGACTGGCGGGAACGCGATCACTCCGATTTGCTCCGCTCTCGAATCGTCTGGGTGCACGCTGACGAGGGCTGCTTCAGAGATTCTAAACGCTGACACGTCAGTTAGCCTCTCAATGATCGTTCTGCTTGTTGTAGCTTTGTCATTGAGTTCTTCCGTTAGGGAGATTGCTTTCTTATGCGCTTCTTTGCCAAACGACACGGGCGATAGAGATGTAGCACTCTGCAATACCACAGAGTTAAACAAACCTTTTGCTTTAGGGGAATGCAATAGAATGTCGGCCATTAGTGCTCCTCCCTGATGACCCATTAGGGTTACTCTGTTTGGATCACCGCCAAAGTATTTAATATTCGTCTGTAACCATTTCAGAGCTAGTATCACATCTCTCAGACCATTGTTTCCGGGAAGGACGTCGTCGCCGAACGAGAGAAAACCGAATGCGCTAAGCCGATGGTTCACAGTTACGACTATGACATTTTCTTTCACGAAGAAGTCAGGCCCGTAATCTCTGGAACTGTTGTAGGACGTCTGGTAGTATTTGTTGTAAAGAAAGACGACGACCGGCAAGGCGACCTCCCTATCCTCCGGCAAGCTCGGCGTGTGTACGCTCAAAAACAAGCAGTCTTCGCTGCCGCAAAAGCCGAAGCTATTCTCGTGCGATGGCACGTTAAACTGGGCGCAAGACTTTCTCTCCTTCTTCGCCTCGAGCACGTCCGCCCAGCCTTCGTGAGGAACGGGTGCCTAGAAAAACTGTCGTTTTAAATATATACAACCATTATTACAGCAAACGCTGCCTATAAACATATCCTCGAGTACCTTAAAGCGCAGATCCCCAACTGGCGGCTGGGCGAAGGGTATCCCCAGAAACGAAAAATACTGCTCACCAGGTACAATAGACTGCATTTTCTTTCCGGCGATTCTGCCGGACTCAGTATCAACGATCACATTTCCTTGTATGAACTGTATAAAGCACAATATTATAATCAGTGACTTCATTTTGTAGTTATTGTGTTGTGAGTTGCACTGGCTACATTATAGTTTATAGCTGACGTGTTCTGTCGATAACGTATCAGTTGTATTACGAGAAACCTAACCGCAATGATAACTAATGTTTAATTTAAGCCGTTGCTTGATAAAGATCCAGTACTAGTTTTACGACGGGATTAAAGATATATACGGCGTATCTTTGAATTCAGGTTAATCCAAAAATTAAAAATATTTAATGCCAATATTTTAAATGGTCATACGTGTTAGTTTACAGTTCTACTGTGAAATTTTCCAGGTCTATTTTTCTATTAGTTTAACATATTAGTTTCGCGGTTTTTCTTTACAATAATTTAATTTAATCAGCCGATCATTTCTTTTCTTCCTGGGATACGAATCTCAGGCCTACAGCTTAAACTCATAACGACGACGCAATTTGTACATAACATTATATTAATATGGGTATTTGTATCGGCATGTTTTGTGTATGGTCTATATAATAATATTATAATAAAAATATAATTATAATATATCAATAATAAAAATATAAAAAATTCTAAATGAATAAATATATCGAATAAAAAGTGCAGACTTATAATTCATCTTTTTTATTTTCTAAGCGAACGACACCATTGACTGACCGTTCCTTCCATTTTTTAATAAAATTGTCCCAGAATTCGAAGCGTTCACTCAGTAGATTTTCTTTAATTTCAACTTTATTACTGAACCTTAAGTATTTTTTCGTTGTCTCATCATACTTAGGCCATTCTATGTCTAAATGATTCTCGTTGGGGGGAGTGGGGTTTCTGTAAAAAAAGCCAAATTTAACCCGAGATATTTTAAACTTTAAAATATTTCTGTATAAAAAGAGCATTTCTATTTAAGTCATATTTTATATTTTGTTAGAGTCATCTTAATCTGTACCCATGCAGCTAACATATTAAATCTGCGAGTAAGGGTAAGTAACAAAAAAAAATAATAATATCCTATTATAAACACTTTTTTACTAGAATCAATGTTTTAATCATTCTATCTCACTCTCGCAATAGCATTTGCTTAAACGAGACAGAATACTTTTATAAAAATCTGATTTAATAAATATAAGTGAAGTTTTAAGTTTTCAAATTAATTAATATTTATTTATACCCCGTATTCTACCCGTTTTTAGCAAAGTAGTATTTACCCGTATTTAGCAAAGTTTGTCCACATTCTTATAAGCTTCTTCTGCACAATCCATTCTTCGCTCTTCTGCTCTCTGTGGCCCAAATATTTTTCAGTTAGGTCGGGACACTTGAACAGGTAGCAAAGTTCGTCGCCCGTGGCTGCTCCCCACGTGCCGTCATTTATTTGGGACATCTCCAACATGTTGTCTTTATTTTCATTCAGATTACTGTAGTAGTCGAAATAATAGTAGTACACTGTGTTCTTTTTCGCAAAGTTGTCGACCATCGCATTGATTGCGTATGCATTTATCACGTCTCCGATATATGTTATAAACTCTGGAATACTTTTATGAGAAAATTTCTTTTTCGTGAAATAAAACTTCTTGATTTCTTCCACAGCCTCGCCATAACTTTTATCAAGTGGGTCGAATCGGAGATCGACGCGCATGGGCATTATGAGGGGAAAGTACTTGGTGAGTGAGCCCACAAAATTCGGCTGCAACAGGTACTGCAGGGATAGCTCTATGCCTTCTCTGGAATTAAATCCTATCATAACAGGGATGTCATACTCTTCGTGCGTTTGCTCTGGATACTTTGTGATCAATCCGCTTGGCCTATTTTCAACGATCGGTCCGAAAGGAAGAAGACTCATTTGGTGGTCTCTGTTGAAGTTGTCCGGCATCGCCCGAAGTTCCAACTTAAAATATTCCGGAACAGAATATTCTCGCAGTTCGTGCAATAGCTTTTCACTCCTACTTGACGGAATATTGAGTAACTCGCCCAGCCGCAACGCTCTCTCGCGAGCGCTCTCCTGCAAGTACTTGGAGGCGAAGGACGTGCCGCTCTGCAGAATGGCTGACTTGAATAATTCCTTTGCCCTCGAGCGTATAAGTAGATCGACCGCAGCGGCGCCTCCTTGAGACCCCATTAGCGTGACCCTCTCGGGGTCGCCACCGAAGCGCTCTACGTTCGCCGATATCCACTCGAGTGCGGCGTAGAGGTCTAATAGCCCCGCGTTTCCCGGCAAAATCTCATCTTCAAAGGATAAAAAGCCTAATACACCCAATCTATGGCTGGCTGTTACCATGACGACGTCTCCTTCTATGAAGAAGTCGTGCGCGTAGTCTTTGCTTTTGTTGTAAGAGTTATGCATGTGTTCATTGTGAATGAAGACGATAACCGCTCGCTTCTTCCGGTCAGGACTCGGCGTGAAGACATCGAGGTAGAGGCAGTCCTCGGTGCCATATCGGCCTAGAGGTTGTTTCTTTTTGATGTTCGTATTGAACTGAATGCAGGCGGGTTTTTCGCTTGTGGCTGACAGAGTGTCTTCCCAAGGGTTAAGGTCTTGTGGAGGCTGGAAATATTAAGTTGAGTTGATGAAATAAATGATAAATAAAGCTATAGTTCTTGGCAGCAGTACAAAACTACACAAATATAATACAAGAAACACGGTATGACAGACGAAGGGCACCATTCGGCTGAGCGACGATCCTTACATAGGCTACTATGGTAGATTTTAATTTTTTACAACTCTCACCTTAATCTTTTTTGTTTGCTACGTGAAATATTTTGTCAAAAAGTAAATTATATCGTAACTATAGTAAATGAGTATACTTGCCAAGAACCGTAGGTCTCCTAAAGGTGGTTTTGCATACGGTATACCCATATACCCATAATATTCATTATTTTCATAGAGAGTCGTTAAAACTTTGCCCGTAACCCGGCCATGGGTGGTTTCAACTACCGGGGTTTCACCAAAAACACTGAGAATGCTACTAAATAATAACAATATATGAAACATAATTTAAGTCATACCTCACTAAAAACTACCGTAAAATTAATTCCATATCGATTGCTTATCGGCCATCTTTAAACTGGGATTGGCTGTTGTGGGTTATATCTATTGGTTTAATCTATATAATCTTTATAGTCTTTTGCATAATTTTATCCGTGCTTATCCATGCGACATCACGGTGAAGCATATGCTGACTTTCAACCGCCTGCCCCGTTATGCGCTATATAATAAAAAATAATAAGGCCTAAGTAGATATTTTTTTATTTATTTATAAATTGATCATTACCTAATTCTTTCTTTGTTCAACTAGGATTATTATATTGAGAACCACATAGTTACGAAGTCTTATAAACCTACCACGAAGCCAAGGATATAAGGCTCTATCCCCGGTCCGAATGTAAGATTTTAATAAGGCATTTTTAATTTAGTTTCGGTCTATAGAAGAGTTGGATTTGAAGTCGATATTTCTCAGAGTATGGCCCACACGACGGGAATGCGTAATTATTTTTATTAATATTTGTTTAAGACATTGACTTATATTTTAATGCTGCTTGAAATGAACTTGGTCTTACTGACTAAATTTTGCTTAATAATAGAAGATATTCATGGAGGTCCAAGAAGGAGACCTATGTCCATCAGTGGACGTCTTACGGCTGAAATAATGATGATATATTTGTTTGTGTCTAATGCTAAACATACAACTGCTAAAAAATACTCAGAAATATACTTTAATTATAAGTTTTTTATTCATAGCGGACAACGGATGGGTCTCTTATATGGTACGAGAACATCGCCGCTCATGAACAACCGCACCACATACGCGCATTGGTTGTGTTGCCGGCTTTTTACGCCGCTTAAGCGGTTTAAGTAATTACTTTCTAATTATTATATTTAAAAATTATTCCTTATAGCCTCATTAACTTATAGTTAAACATCTTGCGACGGTTTTATTTTAAGGCTACGAGTTAGGCCACTAAAGTTATTAATAGGATTTTAAAATGAAATATATCAAACTTGAAATAATCGGATACAGTTAAACATGCAGAACTACAACAATATTAACTTCATAAAACACGTTCATGCTATGATACTATTAGAAACATATGTGTAAGATAATGTTTGGTCCAACCTTTTTGATCTTAATACCTCCGTGCTGTGGCTTTGTCTTGAAATTTAATGACAGTGTTATAGTCGGCGAACAACTCCGTACGGTTTTTGATGGGAAGCCTTACGTGGGATTTTATAATATACCATATGCGGAGCCGCCAGTAGGAGGGCTGCGATTCAAGGTATTTTCTCTGTATTGCCTGACTTTTGATTTATAAATGCGGAGAAACTCGAGTACTTAGCCACATTCCCAGTTTTAATATAATAATTATAAAATAATAGTGTACATTATTAGATCTTATGATTTTACAAATATTACTTATAATGTGTATTAGGAGCAAACCTTTTTAAAACTATTAATTTGAGAATATGATTACTTACACATTAAATATTGCATGCAGCAGCACTGAGCCTGAAATTTTTTAAATTGGAAACAGTACAAAAATATACAATTATACTGATAAAGGATTATCTTTTGGCATACTCTAAAGAGACAGCACTCGGCCCATCACAAGCAGCAGAGCGAAACAAAATGGCAAAAGAAAAAAGCGATGTTTGACGTGACATTTTTCATCGCATTGGTGAAGTTTTGAAACCGGATAAATAATTTCTGAGTAATAATACAACACAAAAATGAGAGTATCTGTCAGTGGCATCACAGGCCATACAATCGATGGATTTTAGCTGTCATTTAAGACAATATAGTAGAATGTCGGGTGTTTGGAAATTGTCTCCAATATCATATACCTCCCATAAAGTAGAGCTTTTTCTCAAACAGCATATAAATTTACCATCTCGCATCAAATGCGGTATCTTATGTATGTAAATAAAGCCCGCTATTATTTATTCAGTAATGTGATTTCTCTTGCGAAAAGAAATCTGAAAAATTTCCTTTGTCTCAGTTATCTGGCTGAAGTTGTCTTTCCGCTGTAGTCGAGAGGAATCGACAAAGAAAGGCATCCAAACCTTTTAAGACATTTCATACAAACATAGCCTTATAGATAATCACTATACTTATTTAAGCTTTTATTAACTTAATTACAATTATGTTTTAGTTTTATATCTTTAAAAATAAACATATCTTATTGAGTTCTGTTGTAGAATAGGACGGAAACGCGCTGAATAAGCAGTTGGCCGCCCATGGCCATTATAAACGCTAATCATAGCAGAATCTAATAGTATCTACTTTGTATATAAATGAAGGTTATATTTTTTATATGATTTGTCATGCATTAAATGACAGACTGAAGACAGACGAATTAAAATAGTTGTTTGGATGTTGTCATGGAAACTAGATCATTAAGTCAAATTTGCTTATTTTTTATTATTTTAAAGAGAATAACGGAGCAAGCGGGTATTCAGTAAGAGAACACCGCCGCCCATGGAAAATCACAGTCTGCGAATTGGGTATGTTGTCGTTTCAGCCTCCGATTGAGCTTCATTGTTGGCGGAATAACACAATCGACGATGGCCGTTTCGATTCATTCTCCACCGAAGATTGCCTCTACTTGTCGATATTTATGCCCCTTGCGCCGAGAAGAAGACCGGTGCTGGTGTGGCTGCACGAGCACTCCCGCTGGCAAGCTCCTGATTTCTTCATCGATGAGGATATATTGGTTGTCACTGTTTCGTTCCGGACCGGCGTATTTGGCTTTCTTAACACTGAAGATGACTTCGCCGAAGGGAACATGGCAGGTAAAGATATATTGGCAGCTCTCAGGTGGCTGAAACGGAACATTAGCCACTTTCACGGAGACCCTAAGAGGATCACCATCGCCGGAGGTGGCGTGGCGGCCACGCTGGTCGCTGCCATGCTTTTACATACGAGTAAAGACTTCGCACGGGTTATCGTGGTGGCTGGAAGTGCCCTGTCGCCAGCTGATTTTAAGAATTTTAATTTCGAAATAGCCAATAAATTATTCAATAGACTCGCAGATCCTCTTAAGAAGTTTAATAGAAAAGAATTATATGAACTGCTCAAGGGCGGCGCGTTAGATAAATTGCGGTTGGCGTCTCGAGAACTTTTCGATAGCACTGAAGTGAGAGATAATCAAAGATTGATTAATCCATTCGGATGCTCCCGAGAGATTGTCTCCAAGGATCCATTTATGAAGTGGACACCTGTGCAGATGTACGAAAGAGGCGCGGCGAGCGATGTGCCAGCGTTGTTCGGCTACACGAGTCTGCACGCGGCCTACAAGCTGCGCGGCATTGCGTCCAATCGGAGGCTCTTGACATACCTGAACCACAATTTCCAATATTTGCTACCGTTCGAAGGAAGAGTAGACGAGTACAACTGCGACAGATATAAGGCGATAAAGCAGCGGATCGTGGAGTTTTATTTCCTCAATGGCACGATAAGCGAGCGCAGTTTGAGGCGGTACGCCAAATACCTGTCCGACGTGGAGATATTCCCCCTGCTAAGGCAGGCGCGGCTCCAGAGCGACGTGTCGAGTCGACCGGTGTATTTGTACAGATTTGCGTTCAAGGGCTCTTTCAATATTGGCTGGAGCAATTTCGTGCCGAGTTTAAATTGGGCGGGCGCAAGTTTGGACGACGAAATATGTTACTTATTCAAATGTAAATCGCTAAATCACATCTATAGCCGAGTGGGGTGCGCTCAAAGGGACTTCGTTAAGAGAGCCGTCAGATTATTGGCGAATTTCATTAAGCGCGGGTAAGACTTAAGTAATTGGATTATTCATAATGTTTTATATTTATTTTATTTTATCCAGTCATTTAATTACAAGTTTTGCAATCTTATGTATCTATCTTTAGTATCGTTGTAGAATATTTACTTATTCTTCGAATAGATGTTAAAAAGGGTTTTATAAGGCATCTTGTGTTATGCAGCATAGTGGTGCTATATATGTAGCAGATAATGTATTAAATAAAAGTAAAAAATAAAAATTAAATAAAACCTTATAATTTAATATAATATAATCATTATATAATTTAGTAAAATTCTATAATAATCGCTTTTAAATGTCATTTAAACCTGCGATCAAGAATATTGTATATTCTCCATTGTATAATTAGTCTTTTATACATTTATTTCATTTATTAAAGCCCTTAAATAATTATAAATAATTTATATTCACAGAACACTAGTTGTGTGTCACTTCAAAAGTTAGATCGTGAAAACTGTTCTGTCACAATTGTTCACGTTTGAGACTAATAATCGACAATCATTTTTGGAGAATACATTTTAATACAAATGGATTTTATTTTTAATTGCAGAATTAATGTTACAGGGACCCGACGCCTGAGAGCAAAGACGAATTGTTGAAGGATATTAATTGGAGTCCTTTAAACAAGGGCACTTTGAAAGCGTTGAATTTTGGCAAACGAATACGAATGCGAAATGTACCAGAGGAAGAGAGAATGCGCTTTTGGCAGCACCTGCAGAGCGATTTTTTTGATTAGATGAGATTGAAATTTTAATCAATTAAGCTTAGTTTTAAGGAAACCTTGATTCCAATTTTAAGTCTCAGGAAGACAGAAGCAAATAAATTCAAACATTGAAAGAAATTATGTTTTTTTTATGTGGTAAATTGTAACGAAAATACTCATATTATTGAAAAGGAAAATAATATTGTACGACTTTACTTCTTATAAAATGAAAAAACAATGTCGCTTCTTCTTGCTTCATAATTTCTGCCGTAGGACGTCCACTGCTGGACATAGGCCTGCAAAGGGAACTTCATGCATACCTGTCCGAAGCGACCTGCATTCAACGTCTTCCGGCGACCGTTAGAAGATCGCCTGTCGATGCCGTAAATAGACAGAATTCATGCTTATAAGTTTCGCCAGAAAAATTCCGCCAGTCCAAATGCTGGGCTTGGGGAGTGCTGCAGCGCTCCACTCGTGGAAAGCATGCAGCCGATGCACATGCATGCACAGCATGCACGCTTATTACACTATGTATGAGTGTATTGTATTACACTTGTGAAATTTTGTATTGTAATCAAGTAATTAAGCTTTTTATTTCTTTAGAAAGTTAGCTTAGACATTGTTAGCAGAGTTCAGCCCTAATGGAAGTGAAGCAACATACAGCCTTCGTAGCCTCGGCTTATTCAAACAAGCTGGTAGATAGATTCGGAGTGAGGCCCGAATTTACAATATCGTTATGAATATTTCACCGGCGATAATTCATATTGAATGAGTCGGGTATTGGTTACCGTGCCGCAACTCACCGTTTAGTTGTGTTGTCGGCTTTTTACGCGGTTTCAGCATCATGTGTCTCTTTCCTAAAAGTAAAAATGTATGAACAAATTTTTGTCATAACTCATCCTTCTTACATCGTATAAAAACATGTGCGTTCGTTTAGTAGGAGGCCACACTCGGAAAGCTCAAATATCTCTTCATTAGTGTGTGAGGTTGTAGTAGTTTTATGTGTGCGTAAAAATTTGATAAGCCAGCCTCGGCTGACGCTATTAATTGGCAAGTAACGACACGATCAGCTAATGGAGGTTTTATTGAGCTCACTTTAAAAGCCTTTTACGGCCATCAAAACTATATTGGAAAGTCATTAGGGCAGTGCTCCTGTTTTCTTTCACGTCGCTCTTTGTATGCGTGTAATGCTAATGTGTAGTGCTTTCTTAGGAGGCAAGTGTCGGATCCCACTTCCGCAATTTATTTCTTCATAAACTCAGTTTTTGTAAAATTTAGGATGGCAATTTTGATTGATCACAGTAGAGATGAACCGCTAATGAAACTGTTTGATTGTCATTTTTGGCTCTCATAGGAATTGGAATTGATGGTTGAATGATCATTCTGTATGCTTATGAACTTGTGTGGGAATTGTAAAATTATTTTATTAATTTAATAACTATATTTGAGTAGGTGCTAAGTTCAGCGTTCCATTGATTCGGAGCTGTTAAGACTAATGTGACAGTTTAAAAATTGGCCTATTAAATTGGGTCAGCCCGCATTTAGCTTTTCTAGATTCAGGAGAAGCCGTAATGGTCTTCATTAATCCTTTCGTATTTGTGCCCTCCACATCAATCCGTCTCTTCTTCTAGAGCAATTTGTCTTAGAATAATTAAGATGTAGGTATAAATAGTTCTGTCGAGATAATAACATAGAGATACAACTATATAATAATAAAAGGCCCATGTGTGGTTGAATGCGGTTCTTTTAAACTTTTAATGTTTCGTTACCAAGCGATATTTTTAGCTTTGCGAACCGAGTTTGATAACCGGTCGGTCATGCACACAATTTATAAATTAAAACCGTCTTTGGAAAGGTTTGCAATTCATTGTAAATAATATATAATAATCGTTCATCATTGTCTAATAAAAATTAACGTAGTAGTAATAAAGTAGAAGTGATTAATCATTTACAAAAACTGTTTACAGACTGCGTAAGAAATTAAAATTCAGCTGAGTTTATTGACGGTTCTTGTCAGACCTGGGCGTGTTTATCAAATGTCTGTAACTCATGTTTTGAAGACGTTCATTATAGGTGGAATGACGAACTCTTTGACTGTTACTCAAAAATTATATTTGAGTTGTGCCTAAATATTTAAAAAGTTAACCCGTAAAGCCGGCACCACAACAAACAACGAGGATTGAGACGTCGTTGTCCATGGGTGGCTGTGATCTCTTATCATATAAGAGACTATTAAAAATATATATAAAATAAAATATATATTATATATAAAAATATTAAAAAATATATTAAATATATAATACCATGTGCATGTATTATCATTACAGATTATATGGAGAGCAGTGAAATTATTAATGTCGTTGAATACTGTCAGCGCAGTCATACGTTATAAATTTGTACGCAAGCGATATGGTTGCGGTGGAAGGACGCGACAAGGGCCCGTTTAGGGTTGGCGTGCACGGCTCCCAAACATTCTAATTTGAAACGAATTGTTGAGAGGTCGGGCAAAGGGGCAAAGAAGTACAGGAGGGTCGTGTCTCCGGCAGGTGGGCGATTACGTCGGCGGGACTACGCAATTACGCGCCGGCCGCTCTCACTAGCAATTTCAATTATTTTAGTTGGAAGGGATTAAGTTTCGGCCGTGTTTGGCTCTACTTTTGAAAGTATTAAATGTCCGAGTCCTTGACTTGTAGGCGGTCGGTTAAATGTTTTGCTTAATTATTATCTTTCTCTATCTTTTACTAGTTTGCTTGGAAACAATTTTCTCGAGTTTGTGACAAGAGAAAACTATTCTGAGTTTCTTAGTTTTCTTAGTCTCTTCGTCATGGCGTCTCGAACACCTAGTAGAACTATCTGTTTCAGTTATTTGACCCAAAATTTCTAGATTATTTAAAACGTGTTTTGATTGTTGATGATGAGCCTTGATTTATATATTCAGCATTGGCTATTTCACAACTCATCATTCATTCGTTTTACTCATCGGTCTCAGACGTTTTGAAAAAGTATGATTCGTTGTTAATTGTTTCAGGATATAGTTTATAATATAATTTTCACCCGTGGGGAGCCATGCTGTAGCATATGCTGATGCGCTAATTGGGCCGGTAATTGTAGTGATAGCACGTACTTACAGAGACGGTACTTGTATTGTGTTTCGCAGAGTGACTGAGAATATCAGAGGCCCTTAAAAGTGCTGCGTAAGCATAAAAATCGACAAGGCAAGCAATGCACGGACTATGCCGCGGTTGTTCATGGGCAGAGGTTTTCTCTTACCATATAGGAGACTCACGTGAATAAAAAAACTAATTTTTATTAAGGTGTTCTTCTCGTTTTCTATCAATACGATGTGTCTATGCTAATCGACTATAGACATGCATGTAAACCTCAGCTGTTATCGTCTAATGTGTAAGTTATTTTAAAATATTCAATAAGCTGGAGCGAGAGTTTGGGAGCTGGCGTCGACACTTTTGAACGAACGAACCTGCAGGTGGCGTTAAGCGCGTCGCTCCTGCGAGAGCTAATATTGGCTCAACGCTAAGCTCATACCTAGTTTTGTATTTATTGCGATTAAATGAACGAAAATGAATGGGAATTGGACTGTATCTCACTATCATATCATATTCGCATGTCATAATTAATTGTTTGCACTGCACATGTTTGCGGTAGTGTCATTACTACGCCGACGTGTTTTGTTGTCGCTGATTCAGACGTATTTTAATGCTAATTTAAATTTATTTACAATCAACATCATCAGCCTATTCAAGTCCACTGCTGGACTGCCTCCCCCAAAGACGCCCACCTTTTGCGATCTTGAGCGATCTGGATTCAGCGGTTGCCCGTGACTTTTATGAGATGGTCATTCAATCGCGTTAATGTGTATTGTTAAATTGTCTTACACTTCATCATCATCATCAGCCTATTCAAGTCCACTGCTGGAGATAGGCCTCCCCCAAAGACGCCCACCTGTTGCGAGGCTCAAGCGTGGTGATTAAGGCAAATAACCCCATGACCAAAACAATGTCTTACACTTTACTTATGTTTAATCCGTTTTCGTAACTTGTATATTCTTTAGGTTCGGCAATTTAACATTTTTCTTTTAAAAAGCCAAAAATAATGTTAATATTGTTATTGGAGGGTTGGAAAGGCGGCCCGGATATTCATTTATTTAGGGTTCACCTTGGAAACAGCCCCTGTAAGTGGAAATGCGCGAGGCAGCGGTTCAACTGCAAAGCGATTCTAATTGCACTCCGCGCCCGCAACTGCGAGCGGCGATAATTCTATTGTTTACATTGGAGAAGTGCTCGCTTATCTGCTTTATCGATTATATCCACAAATACACTTTAAAATGTTATTTAATTTCTATAAGGGTTGTCAAAGCTTTTGAGGCTTTGAAGAGTTTTGAGAGCCTCGTAGATTAATAGTTTAAAAAGTGTATCATGAATCGAGAGGTATCGGTAGAGGGTTCGAATCCTGGTCCGGGCAATTATAATTTAATTTATTCGGTCTCTGGAAGGGCTTGGCAGTGGTCACACCCATGGGAGAGCCATGCTGAAGCTTGTGCTGACGCACTAATTGAGTCGGCTCGTGCGAAGTGATACCACGGGCTCATAGAATACACAGTGTGAAATGGTACTTATTCTGTGTTTCCCAGAGTGATTGAGGATATCAGAGGCCCTTAAAAGTGCAGCTTAAGAGGCGTATAAAGGCAACCGGCAACCCAATCAATACGCGGACTGTGCCGCGCTTGTTCATGAACAGCGGTGTTCTCTTACCATATAGGAGAGCCACCTGCTCCGTTGTCCGCTATAGAATGTTTGTTGTAAATATTTAAGAAAGTAGTGCGGCTGTAGCCCTATTTGGCGTATACGTTGCGAAGAAGCTGACGTAATAAAAATTTCACCTGTCTGTCTGCCGGATCGCAAGGCTCCCGAGGGATTGGACCGCTTCCAATGCACTTTTTTTTCTGATGTGAGTGTGATACACTGTAGCGACAATATCGTGATATATTCTTATTTGTAGTAAGTAGTGATTTTTTTAAATTATCCTGTAATTAAATTTACTCGTATAAGTAAGCGGAGTGGGCGTCATGTTTCTTTTTTTAAAAGTAGGTTAATTAATTTTTCAAAAACCTCAAATAAATTCCATTTTACTTGGAATTTGTTGATTTGGGCTATAGAATCCTAGCTAGGACCCACATTAAGCTCGTTTGCTTACGAATTTCCTTTTTTATATAGTATAGCGGACTACGAAGCAGATGGGTCTCCTATATGATAAAAGAACATCGGCCTCATGGAAAACTGCGCCACACTTCGCGCGTTGGGTGTGTAGCAGACTTTTTACTTTTCAGCGGCACTTTTAAGGTCCTCCGATATCCTCACTCACTCTGCGAAACACATTACAAGTACTGTTTGATGCTGAGTATTCTCTGAGCTCGTAGTATCACCGGCCCAATTAGTGCGTCAACATATGCTTTAGCATGGCTTTCCCACATGTGCGACACTATCAAGACACTCGCCCGGCCACTGAAAAGCCCTTCCACAGACCGAATAAATTATAAATTAAATTATGACTGGACCGGGATTTCAACCCGATACCTCTTTGATTTGGTTACTGAGTTACTGGTTTTGTGAGGTCGTGACGACATGAAATAACGCGTCGTTCGTTAAATGATGTATAAGGATGTTTATCTGATCACAATTTGATCGCTTTGTGCCTACGTGGCGTCATCGCTTATCTCGACGGCTCCGAGACCCTTGCAATTGATTACCCTCCTATGTGACGCACATTTTTGACGCTCCACTGATTTATGTGTTGTATGTGTTGAGAAAAATCAAATGAAATAGCATTTCCGATATGATAATGTAAGTATAACAAACGACCTGCACCTCTAATGGATGAACTGAATCTCTAATGGAAGAACGGAAGAGAATAATAGAAGAATCTGTGAATCGTTGTTGAGTTCCACCTCCCTCACCCGCGGGAGACAATGCTGAATCTGCATATGCTGACGCACTTATTGGGCCGGCTCGTCCGAACTGATACCACGACCTCAAAGAATACTCAGCGTGAAACGATAATTGTACTGTGTTTCGCTCAAACGGCGTAAAAAGCCGGCAATACAACCAATGCGTTGAATGTGGCTCGGTTGTCCATGGACGGTTGAGTTCTCTTACCATATAGGAGACCCACCTGCTCCTTTGTCCGTTTTACTATAAAAAACTTATTTTATTAATTGGCGTGTACTTTTGGCGACACAGTACTACGTTGGAGGCCGATACTGCTGAATTACATTAAAAAAAAGGGCAATACGATGAAAGCAGGTTTTTTAAAATTTCAAAAACATCGAAAAGCATTAGATTTTTATTTAAGTCTCATAATATAAAAATTCTTATTAAATATATTAATTAAATTTTTTGGGGCATGTCTAAGATAGGTTTTTTGTTTTCTAAAACACCATTTTCTATAAAATATAGGGCCTTAACACGCAAACTTTTCGTCCATTAAAAAGCCATAACGATTGAAAGGCGAGGGTGCCAGTCGACTGAACAGCTTTCTTTGTGATGAAAAAGCTCGTTTCATCTCCAATTGCAAGATGTCAAGGCGGCCATTGTGAAGTTTCAAGGGATTTTTGCGAAAATAAGTCAAAGTCAGCGTGGCAGCTACGGCAGACGGGCAGACGGGGATAAACGTTGAACAAATGGGGAAGTCGTAGTGGCTTTTATCTCGACACGGCTGGCACATTATGCCAATAGCAAGGCTTTGCGGTTCTTCCCTTTTCAACACCCGTGCCGCACACCAATACAGCGTTGTTTGCATGTCTGCCTCTTGTTTCGTAGCTTCTAAACGAATAGACTTTCAATCTTATTTCAAATCACTTGTCTCGACGGAGAAACACTGACGTCACTGAGCATTGACACATATTGATGCGTGGCCATAATGTAATAATGTTATAGATGCGGTTGTGAGTGAACCGACATTCGAGGCGGGAGGGGAGGGAAGTGACGTCAGGAGACAACGGTAATAATTATGAGCCATAA
Source organism: Delias oraia (assembly GCA_018230265.1). Classification (NCBI taxonomy): domain Eukaryota; kingdom Metazoa; phylum Arthropoda; class Insecta; order Lepidoptera; family Pieridae; genus Delias; species Delias oraia. Next base: position 48,314 of record DWCF01000017.1, on the reverse strand, counting down.
CCTGGCGCCGGCTTTATCGGCCTTATCGTCCAGTTAATAGTATCCTTCGATTACCCATAAAAACATTTCGGTGTAAACACAACGTGAACGCATTACTATGTGCGATATTACACTCTCTTATTCTTAGCTAAGACGTACTTAAACTAATGTAGCGAATCGTTTGAGTTTTAGGTTTGAAGGCTATTCATAATTGGATCAAGATGATTCTTAATTTATGATTTAAGAATGCAAAAATAGATCTCTATTTTAACATAAAATTACGTGTATCTTTTATAATTAAATGTAAATGATATATTAAGAATAATATGCTATGATTAACTCTTGTATCAGTAATGTATAATATATACTGGAGTTTTAGGTTTCTGTCGTGAAATTTTCTAATTTATGATTGTAATTATAATTTATGAGTTGATTTTATTTTGAATAAATTTATTGAAAATAACTTATCACGAGGAGTTAATGTACAATATTTTGGAGCGGCAAGAAACTATGAAAAAGTCAACATCAATCAAAAAAGGTTTCACAGGAGTTTCATCCAATAAAATAGGAATCCGGCCTGACAGACTGAGCCCTCCGGCTCGCGGACACATCAATCTTTGCGAACGTTCTGAAAGTATTGCCAGGCTAAACTACGTGTTATTTGAAGGGGAATATATTTATTAAATTTAGAATATTTAAAGAAATAAGTCAAATTATAGTATAAACGCACATGGTGGCGAGGCCAATAGTCGATTATTGTTTTATTACTTCTCTTAATGCTAATGAGTAAATGCTACCGAGTCGTGGTTGTTAGGCGGGCGAGCAGAATTCAAACAAAAATGTCACGTGCATAATCTATCTCTCTAAAGTCTTTGAATGCTAAGTATAAAGAACAACTTTACAGACTGTTCGATACCGCTGCCTTCTCTGTGAACAGCCAAGAAATTCAGCCGTTGAGCAATTTTATACAACAACGTTTACATTATAACAACCGAGATAAACTTACTTTCTTAGATTACTTATCGCGTAAAATAATCACACATACCAACAGACACATTTTGCCTAAACACGGTGGCAAAGAAGTAAAAGTTCCGCCAGCTATTCGTAACACAAGAGAGCCAGTGTTCCGTCGGAGTGCCTCGGGCCAAATATTTATTTCCCGACCCTCTCAACTCGTCGATGCAACATTAAAGACATTGAGAAAACCCTCCGGGGTATTATCTCATGGTAAGTATTTAAAGAACAGTTACCTGATCGCTTAGAGACACGTCAACGTAAGATCGAACAAAGCGAGAGCCTCGTAGCTCATTGGTTTTAAAAGTGTACCATGTACCAAGAAGTAAGCATGTAAGAAAGCCATGCTAGAAATCATAGAATACTCCGCTTGAATCGGTACTTCTACTGTGTTTCGCAGAGTGAGTGATCGAGGCCCTTTTTTGTCGCTTAAGCGATGTAAAAAGTTGGCAACACAACCAATGCGCGGTTGTCCATGGGTGACGGTGTCCTCTTAGAAGACCCATCTGCTCCGTTGTATGCTATATAATAAAAAAAATAATGAAGGACAATTATAACTTGATATATAATTTATACGGTCTCTGGAAAGCCTTGACAGAGGCCAGGCAAGTGTCTTAATACTGTCGCACCGCCGTCCATGAACAACCTAAACAAATTTACGGACTCATAGCGATGTCCGCCAGCGTAGGTGCTACGAACGCCGCCAATTTAACAAATGCCGCGAGTTTAAGCGTTGATCTTAATGGCAGCTTATTCACTTCGTACTCGACACAGGTTCAAGATTACTTTAACATTTAAATAACGTAGTACTCATTAAAATTTTACGAAAGACCAAATGTATTAATTATTTGAATCAAGAGAAACTAGAAGAATTTTATTTTAGATTTTATCTTCTATAATAAGTGCAATGATGAAAAAATATTATTTATTTAAAACTTATCAATACAATATAACCAAAACAAAAATAACAATTAGGATACATAAAATTATAAAGTTTAAAAACTTCTAGCGGTCTATATGTCCCACCAAAATTTTTATTTTGGATGGGCTATTTCCGCCAGCCATACAGCCTTCACAGCTTCACACGGTCTCTTTGGCGAGGCGTAGGCTCGTCGTGAATTTGATTTTTAGCTGCGACTAACGCAAGAGCGTCTCCTGCGAGACACGAACCTCGGCTTGGGCCGTCGCGGGATTATGTGCCGCCTGAGCCCGGTCGGAAGCTCACCGGGGGGAGTCTGGCGAAGTAGCTAAGTCCTTGTTGTTATCGCGGTCCCTACACAGAACCCTACCATCTGAATTTCTGTTATTATCCTCAGAAGGCTATCAGATTGTAACAAGTGGCAGAATGGCGGTGCACAGCGTCCCCCATATTATCACATACAAAGTAATAGCTGGATATGGGATGTCTGTCCATAATGCTTATAGCCGGATACTCTCCTATTGAAACCTGTTTTAAATTTGAATTACCAAGATCAGCTGTGGCGGAAACGCTCTGCGTTGCGTAAGGCGATTATTGCGTATTGTGCTGCATATAGGCACAATAGAGCCATAATCCAAATATCCTATTTGATAAGAGGATTAACACGTTGTATTAACGATTCTTAACTGCATTTTAAACAGAATAGGATCAGTTTATTTCAGACTGGCTTCATCGATATAGGTGAATATCACTCAAAGAAACAATTAAAGGAAACGTTTGAGGTCTATTTTTAATTTTTGTTAATTTGTATTTATTTTATTAAAATAAAGAGGCAAAGAAGGCTTAACTAGAATAAACGGTTCTTCGCCCATGGACGCCCCTAGCCCTTGGTAAAGAAATAATCTTTTTTGAAAGTCCCCAAGTCGTATTGCTTTGAAATTATATAACCCATTAAGAATCGGCTAGCATCTGAGTTGGAGATATTGCCCTGGCTAAGTTCACTATTAGCACTTCGTGGTTAACTGCGAAAAATAATTCATACAGACTTTTTGTATGGGGTGTGTTAAATTAACCTATTAAATTACTGTTAAATTTAAAATTTTTATATTAACGTTGGAAAATTATTTTACATATAGTTTTTTTTACCTTGGTATAGCGAATAAGGTCTTATTTATGTTATTTATGTTAAGAGATCAACGCTGGTCATGAACAACCGCCCCACAATCCACGCTTTGGTTGTGTTGCCGGCTTTTTACACTGCTTCAATTTCAAGGATCTCGGATATCCTCACTCACTCAGTGAAACACAGTACAAGTACTGTTTAATGCTAGTAATCTATGATCTTTGGTATCACTTCGGACGATCTGACCTAATTGGCGCGTCGGCAGTGTTCTCCCACGGGTAAGACACCTGCCCGGCCAACGTTGAACAATTCCAAAGACCGATAAATTATAAATTTTAATTCGGGCCGGGGATCGAAACCGATACCGCTCGCTTTAAGGTAGGCTTATAAGAGCACTTAACTAGAAAGCTCTTATTATTTTGACCTTTTGTTCAATGAAACATAGCATTATGGATTCTAAATCATCTTATCCTCTTCCTATTGTGAAAAGTTCAGTGACTTTTCTTCAGTTCCCTTAACATCTTTTAAGCCGCTTCTTAATGGGAAATTCTGTTTTTAATTTATTTTGACATTTATTAACGTCTAAAATAAATAAAGTTTCTTTAAAAAAATAAAAAAGATTGTATATATTGGCAACATGCAATAGGAATAAATAGGAACAATATTCTGTTAGGCAACGCTAGAGAAATGTATTTCCTTATGAGATTATAGGAACGGAAGTAGATCCCATCTATGTTCTAACTGAAACCTTATTTAGACTCGAACCAAGGCTGTCTGCTTGCTAAGCCATTTCTTTGTTTCATTCGAGTAATGATATACAGACTTATGCAGGAATTGAACTGTCCCTTGTAAAATTGAGTTTATCAATACGATTTCGTAATCCCCGGCATTATATATTCAATTATAATAGGTATGTTAGTATAGAATATATAATGAATATATTATCTTATTTTTATAGTCTGTATAAATTCTTATAAAATATATTTCTTTAATTACCGATTTTTATGTGGTAGGAATCATATCTTTAATCATGTCTTAATTTAAAGTAGAAATATGTGTTTTATGTGATTACGAGCAACACATTGATCGGTGACGTTAAATGTCGTTTAGAGAGAGTAACTACTTTTTGTTTAGAGAATTGTGATTTGATTTGTTTCGGTCCAATAACACAACTTATGTCTATGACTGTTAAAATATTAAACTGTCTGAATTTGACTGTTTTTTTTATGAGTGTGTTTGTGGGCAGTTCTTACACATTTTAAGACGAACGTAAACATCTATGTCGTAAAGAAAATAAGATATATTCCGTTTACAGAATAGTTCGGTCGTGTTTACTCTGTAACTTGTGAACGGCATCAGCGAACGCAGAACTTTGACAGCTCCGTGATAAGACTCCGCTGTTGCGACGAAATTGTTTCTTGGAAGATACAAAGACGTGTAAACCTCTACTCAGAGTGATGATTTTAAATGAGAACGTTGTTGCTACTTAACAAATCGTTTTCCTTAGCATCCGTATTGTGTTCGAATGTCAGGTTCTGTGCACCGCACAAAGTCGAGTATATCAGAGAGGAGTCAGGTGTTAAAGGTATAATCTCTGCTTACTGCTGACTGTGATGATTTCATCAGAGGTTCGTGACTTCCGAGGTTGTTAAGTCAATTTTATAACGTTTTTTAAGTGCGGTTATTTAACGCACTTACATGTGTGTTACTGAATAATTAAAACATAAATGTTTGATTTAATAACCGCAGGTCATGTAAACAAATTATCGTTTTAAATTTAATATTGGAAATGGTGTTTATATTTTAAAAGTGTGCAAAGTAAATTTACAACAGCGAATAATTTTAAAATAAATTGAAGTTCCAGAATATTAAAAACACCAATTCAGAATAATATAAAAAACATCTGTGGGAGAGCTATGCTGACGCACTAATTGGGCCGGCTGTTTCAAAGTGATACCACGGGCACACAGAATGCTCAGCGTGAAACGATACGTGTACTGTGTTTCGCAGAGTACGTGAGGTTATCAGAGGCCCATAAAAGCGCCGTTTAAGGTGTAAAAATCCGGCAACACAACCAATGCGCGAACTGTGGCGCGGTTGTTCATGGCCGGCGGTGTTCTCTTATCATATGAAACCCACCTGCTTCGTTGTTTGCTATACCATAAAAAAGATTATTAATTATATGTATCGCAGACGATATCAATATTTGTAATAATGAAAAAAAAGAATATAACCCCTGTAAAAGAGTAATTCCTCAAAATGAGCTGAATTTGAATATAATTGAATGTTAAATATAATTTCAAAGGTCGCTCATTAAAATGTGCTGTCGGAACGCGCTTCTAGACGAATTCAACGATCCGCGACCACTTGTTTTTAATTATTCATTTTGGGTTCATCTCCCGTGGAAAAATATTTACTTGGTTCATGTCTATATTTAACTCTAACTATAATTAATTTTAAAGAGGAATTACGCAATATTTTTGTATGAAATTTTATTTTTACAAATGACATGTAATCATTTTATGATTTACGTGCATCGTGAGTTTATTGAAATAAATTCATGTTTATTTTTAACATATTGTTACAAAATAGGCAGAAAACGTAAAAGAGTATGTCTTGATCTAGCGCTATACGCATTAACAGTTTAGATAAGCCGGCAACACAAACTAGGCGTGGATTATGGCGCAGGAGCCCTTTGGCGGCGATAATCTCTTACCAATAGAGGACCCGCCGGCACGGTTACTTGCAATACATGACTCGTATAATAAAACAAATTTTACGTCAGATATAGGATTAATTATTTAAAAAACGGCAGTTTTATAGTGGTAAGGTAATGTCTCTAATAAAAGCTTAATCTATGCGTAGCGTCGTAATTTTTTATTGTGGATTCACGAGAAATAAGCCGAAATAATGCTTCACATTATCCTCACGTCGTGCCGTTCTGTTTAAGTTTAAGCTGACTTTAGCGGCTGCGCTTAAGTAAGTCGGTGAGCCCCGTACGGTGCGCTCGCTCGAGGCACGTTGGAACGGATCAAACGAAATGGCTTCCACACACAGAACAATTAAATTAACTATTTAACCTTTAGCTTGATATTATATTTAAATGCTTCTTTCCACTGGCCTTTTCACACCCAAAACATTACTTTTATAAAGTCCAATTTACTAGTTACATACGTCTTAAAAACTTAAGTTACAATATGTTCCCGGACCACCGGAAGATTAATATAACTTTTCTGGCTTTAATTTTTTTATGTATTTTTACCTTAAAAGTAGATACTGTAGATATTACGGTACAATTACCAAGCGACAGTATGGTTCTAGAATCTAGTACTGTGTACTTATGTTATTTTTTTATTTATAGTAAATAAATATTTTTTTTACATAGTTGGTGGCAAATGAGCAGGAAGCTCATCTAGAGCAAGCGGTCCTCCCACCATGAACACCACCAGCCCTGCCGAGCCGCCGATGCTTTGCCGGCCTATAAGGCATGTGTAATTAATATAAAATCAAATATTTTTAAACATTGTTGTATGGACTACCGTGCGATTCCATTCAGTATCGAAATTGCTTTAATTGCAATTGTATAATTTGTTCTAATGAAAGCTATATTACATCGTGTCCTTGAAAATCGACGCCAATTAGTCACATTTAATGTCACTAATTGGCGTTCCTTTTCAGCTATTCTAACTTATTTTTATAATGAAATAAATACGTCAATTTACAATTGTAATCATAACAGAAACACAATTGCTTCAGTCTATTTCGTTAAAAATACAACATTTATTATCATTCCATGTGATTCTATATGAGTCAGATGAGGAGAAAAACAGCGAGCGGGATAACCATTTTCCATTTGACGAGCCGAATTCAAGGAAGCTTGACAACGTCGAACATGTATTATAACATTTCGCACCCGTGGGAGTGCGGCCAGTTCAGTGCCGGGATTGGGTCAGACGTAGTGATACCACGGGCTGACAGAATCCTCAGCGTAAAAAAGTACTTGTACTTGTACTTCGCAGGGTGAGTGAGGATATATGAGGTTCTTAAAAAAGTGCCGCTTAATCGGCGTAAAAAGCCGGTAAAACAACCAATGCGCAGAATGTGGCGCGGTTTGTTCATGGGTGGCGGTATTCTCTTACCATATAGGTGACCCATCTGCTCCGTTGTCCGTGTCCGTTATAGAATAAAAAAAATAAGTGTACGTACATGAACTTTTTGCCATTTTAACTAAGGATAAAGTTTTTGATGCTAGACATAGTTTTAAGAGTCGTTTAAAAAGTTACATAATATGTATTGCCAAACTATGGCAAAATAAAGATTTTATTAGACTTACTATTATAATATAGACGTATAATTGTTTAATAGATCTTCGCTGGATGTAATTTTAATAAGCCTTCAGAAATCAAAAGCCAGATAAACAATTCTACGTGTTTACTTATTTAACTTTGATCCCCTGCAATATCTACGTCCATGGATCGATTTACGTGCATGACTAGTCAAGCGTGTACAACTAACCGCTTTTAATATTTGAAAAATATTGCTACTATCAATTATGAATTTCAGGATACTGAAAGAACTGTTACTAATCTACGAAATACGATCTACTTATGATCTACGAAATGAGTTCGACACACTAGGTTTTTTTTGATTCAATATTAAAATGTATAAAAAATTTTTTTATATGTATATAAAATTGATTGATTTTTATCTTTAGGTATTTTTTAAAGATCTCAAAGGAAAAAAATCACAAATGATCTTAAAGTATTTATTGAGTAGATCTGTTTAAGATTTCGAATAATATTATCGTTTTCATTTGTTTACAATACTAAGTATAGAGTCTCTTTAAGTAAAGATTTTTATAGCGACGGTGGCAAACAACCAGAAGGCACATCTAGGGTAAGCAGTCCCCGCCCATGGACACCTCTAGCCCTTACAGAGTCACGGGTGCGTTAAAATTAATATTAACTAAAAATGTAAGGCTATTGTGATAACAAAAATAATTAATCACGAGCTCGCAACCACTAATTAACTTTGATAAGGCTTTGACATAAGAGAGCGCCGTTATTAGCTCCACATATTAATCAATCTTCAGAGATTTTCACATTTTATCCCCAACGGCTAATCAAAGAGCTTCAAGAGATCTTTAATTAAACTTTACTATTTTATGATTTCCATAATTAGAGTATATTTCGCGTTACACCCTTATTTATTTTAAAAAATCAAGTAATATTGGCATCTCTCGTCAGTAACGGTACACCATTTGTATTGAGTAATTCGTAGTACAGAACCACTGGTTTCTCTGTAAGCTTATTGTAAGTTGACAAAGTTAGGTAAACTTAGCAAAGTAGTTCACGTACGGTTAATACAATAGCGCTCGACCGAGTTTCAATGGGAAAATATATTATTTTTAATGCATAGAGTTTAGCTGTATAATTGTTTCGTACACTTGACTGTTGATACACTTCACCCGTGAGAGAGCCATACTTAAGCATATGTTAATGCACTAAAGGGGCCAGGTCGTCCGTGAAATGTTACTTGTACTGTGTTTGGGACAGTGAGTGAGGATATCGGAGGCCCTTAAAAGTGCCGCTTAAACGGCGTAACAAGCCGGCAATACAACCAATGCGCGGACTGTAGCGGTGTTCTCTTACCATATACGAAACCCACCTAGAAAACTTTCAATATGAAGGCGTAATAGCCGAAGTAGGCTGTTGTGTGTAGTAAGATTGAGAGAAACAATGTTTATACAACAAATAAATATATTTCCATTAAGTCCATGTATAAATTTTTAAAATTACTTTAAACAACATACAATAAGTTTATGCAATATTATGTGGGAGTTGAAAACTTGAAATCACAATTCTCCTATACAAATATTACGAATCACGTTACAATCATTACTTTATAAATAGTTATAAATTGTTATTTAAGCTACTCAATACCAAATTCATCCACGATTGTATAACGTTGTCAACGCTACGCGTACGTACTGTGTACTGCAGCTGCAAGCCACTTGGGAGACTAGGACTTACTCTTACAGAAATGGTCGGTGCGCTTTTTACACTGCACTTACGAGCTAAAAAGAAATCTCCGAATAATGTGCTTACATACAAACATCGAGAATGGTCCACGCGACATTCTTACGTAATACTCGAAAAATACAAGTAAATAGGAAACGAGCAACGAGGCTGGGAAGACTAGAAGAACTATAACCAAGAGTGGCGTAAGCAACTGAATCCAGCGAAATGTATGATCTAAAATCTAAATCTCTATCTCTAAAACTGAACCCTACTCTTTTTAGTACGTGATAATGCAAATTAAACAGTGTCAAGCTCTTTTGCCTAATACGCCACTGCCTCCTGTTCGCCCAGAGTGATAAAAAAAAGTAATCGCAACTCAAATCAATCATATAGTAACATCTTTAAAGATTACAATTCAAATTTATTCTAAACTTTCTATCTAGATTTCATTTATTAATTATCACGTTTAACGACGATTACGGGCAGATCTAACAGATTTGAATAACGGCTAAGGGCCGTTGCCGAAATATTATTATTTTAAATTTACGTTCACTTTCGTGAATTATATCACCAATCAGGAATCCACCAATCGCCAATCAATGAACGAGAAGTACGTTTTGTGCTGAATGCATGTTGTAGGTCGGGGATGTTTCTTATGCCTTCGGTCATCGGAAGCGGACTTTGCACCCAGTACAAGACTGTCTAACTATTCTAAGCCTAGGTCATCGAGGAACGTCTAGATCTAAAATACTGTTAATAGTATAATTGTATAGGATCTATCTAAAATTGAGCGAGCGACTTGCAGGCATCGCATATCAAAATTGGCTTTCTGGATAGTTTGTCAGTTCTCTAATAGTCACATTATTTTATCAAAACACTGTTAGAATTTCAGTTGTGCGTTTAAAAATGTTTCGATGGACTGCAGTTCATGGGTCACGAAATCGCTACAATAATTATAATCTTATGTAAAACAACGAAAAACTATATTAATTATAAAGAACATTAAATATATTATGAAATAATATTGATAAACATTTAAGATTATAACATTAACCCTTTAGGAGCTGTATATAACTCATACAATATATATGTTTTATTTAAACACCACCCGTTCAAATCTATAACTTCTATAAATACATTTTTTCTATGAATTAAAATTGTACACCAATATACTTTAATGGAATACTATTAAATTAATACAATATTTTTATTTAATTACTAGCTCACTTAGTCTGCAACAATATTAAGCTCTGATTCTCTTTCGCTGCTTTGAAGTCAAAGCCGAGGGAAAAGGGCTAGAGAGCGCGAAACATGTGTATTAGACTATGAAAGTTAAATTCCATGTAACGTCAGAAATTATAAAGGCGTCGAAAAGTATTTAGAATCAATCCTGTTTACATAACTACTCAGTCAAAATAACAGTACGAAATATCAATTCTTTTATATATATATATATATATCTAAAACAATTCCATTGGACAAGACTTATTCTAAGAAATATTGTAAATTTTCCATGAAAATAATACAAATTGGATAAAACTCTATTAATATTTTATAAAATTAAAAATAATCAAAAATATTTTACAAATTTTGGCTACGCCGAAGCATCGTTCCTTCGACTATTGAGGAGTAATCCACAGCAAGAGAGAGAAATCATATTAAAAATATATATACTCTGCATTGAATAAATTTTATTGTAGGCAATGTTGGCTTTCGATATTTAAAGTAATTTATTAAATAAATATATGAAAAATCTCTTTCTTAACTGTTTACTAACAATTTTGTTAACATATGAATCTTAACATGAATTATTCAAAATAAATTCTTTTACTTATAAGTCCTCAGTTGTTATACACAGAACGCGTAAGCATATATGGTTTAATACAAACGCCAATTTACTTCCAATGATAGGCAGAGCCGGGTTCGAGTTCCGAACTACACAACATAACTCGTATATAAGACAATTATAGTATCGACTATCTATTTAAATTAAAGAAATATAATTTCTCTATATGTATACGCACCTATAATTAAACTGATACAAAAGTTTTCCAAATGCCAGATTAGCCTCTAGCGATGCCATGTTGCGATGATCGGCAGAATACTGCACCCGGCCCTGCTCGAAGCGAAGGCGAACACAAGAGGACGACATCCGCACGTTACGCTAAGCGAGGACCTTGTGCAAGTCGAGGCCTGCCTCGGGCTCGCTACCTACACGATTTAGAATCTACGCTCTGCGCTCGAAACGGGCGCATCCTAAGAGCTCGATGCTCTTGTCTGCGGCTTACGCTAGTAGTACACTAGGGCTTGGCAGTTACACGAGTTCTTTGATCCGCTTTCTAAATATAAGGATTTCTTTATTTACACTAAGTACAACTACCTAGCACGAGGAGTCCCGGGTCGCTTTCGCCCTCGCGGCCAAGTTGAGCCCGTGCTTCCCGAGGACCAGACGGAGAGTCCACTAAGCTATACCTACACTAGACTCCACTGGCGGAAAGTCGAACTCGCCTCGAAGGGCCAGCTTGAGGATCGCGTTCGCTCTTGAGCGGCAGCGAAAAGGCACAGAGCAGTGGCGGCGGCTGCGACGCGGCGAGGCCAGCGCCGCCGCGCGACATCAGAGCGGGAAGCAGCGTGCCGAGCGGCGCGGCTCGCTCGCACCACGGCGCTTGCGCGGCGCGGTGTTTCGCCGCTCGGCGGCGCCGCCTGCTTGCTCGGGCACCAGCGGCTCCAGTCTCAGCATCGAGGGCCGACTCGAGATGCGAACTAGGCTCGCCGGAGTTGACGGCGCTTGCTCCGGGGAGCCGTCCAAGTCTATTCGGCCGAGGGTGAGCGCTAAAGCGTACTCTGAGCGCTCGATCACACTAGGCTGCTCTTCAGCGGCCGTTGTGTCCGCCAGAGTGGACTCTGCCCGCTCCGAGGCCGTCACAAAATTCCGAGTGTCGGTTGAAGACGGAGAAGTGGTCGTGGTTACGGCTCGCCGCTCGGGCGTGGCGAACACCGAGTCCGACGCCCAACTTCTGGACTCTGACGTCTGACGCAAAGTGTCGTCCATGCTTCGCTGCGACGTGCGGCGGCTAGCTCGGGGGCTCTCGTCGTCGATTGCGCGAAAGTCTAAGTTGCTCAAGTCGAATGGCCCAGCGTGGCGCCGCAAGCTACTGCGCTTGAACGATGGCCGGTGAGAGGAAAAGGCGGCGTCATAGAGCTCGCAAATGCTCGTGCGGTCCGACTGCGGCTCCTCGTATAGGGTGAGGTGTCGCGTTTCCGTGGCGTCCGACGGCGTTTCGTCGCGGCACGAAGTCACTTCGCTGCGTTCGGAAATGTCGAAGGTGAACCGCGCCTCAAACTTATCCGGGCTCAACAGCGGAACCGATCGCGAGTAATCATTGATGCTCTGCTCCTGGATGTCCGATGGGATGCGGACGTTGGCCCGTCCGGGCGAGTAATCGTCCGAGTCGGTCGACCGATCGGATCGCGGGGTATGGTAGTGGTGGCGCCGATTGAGCGCCGGCTGCGAGCCACACGGAATACGTTTGCAACAGGTTCTTTCATGCCTCACGTCCGAGCCGCTGCTGCCTGTGGACTTAGAATGTGGCGTACGCCGCGGCCTGCATTCCTCGCGGCCGTAAAGGGATCTGAAATCTTCCGAGCAGAACTTCTCAAAGAGCTCTTGCGAGCTGAGGCGCGTTGAGCCCGTCGCGTTGTAGAAGGCCTCGGTCGGGGAACGGTCGGCTCTCTCGTAGAGGGCGCTCGAGCTGGCCCGCTTCGCCTTATCGATGAGCCCCAGCTTGTAGATCTTGGGCAAGCGCCTCTCGAACACGCCCTGCGAGTGCGCCCGGGCGGGGCCGCGCGGGGCGAATCGCTCGCGCTGCTCGAGCACGCGATCCGCCGAAGCACCGCGCAGTCGTGAGTCCGGCTTGTCAACGGGCGGAGAGGCGACAAACTCCGGTTCGTACTCGTCGTCGGGTGTTTCCGCCGAGGGGCCTGACCTTTCGAGGGAAGGTCTTTGGCAGTCGCATTCGTGGTCGCTCGCGTCGCCCTCGTCGAACGAAGGCGCCCGCGGGCCGTGGCCGAAGACGCGTCGGCGCTCTTCTGCGGCGCCGTCATCGTCTTCGAGGCGGATGGAGCGGCGCAGCGGCGGCCTGTTGGTGCGGGGCCTCCGCGGCGCCTCCGTGGTGAGGGCGTGCGCCAGAGGCGGTCGCGTTGCGCTCGGCATGAGGCGGTCGAGCGACAAGCCGCGGCGAGGCCTCGCAGGCCGGTGGGGCGCTCGCGGCGCGGCGGGAGGACTGGTCTCCTCGGGGGTGGTGGGCAAAGCGGGCCCCCGCCCGAACTCTATGAACCAGAGCTCGTCTTTCAGCTCGCACTCTCACTTCTTCTCATTCATGTCTTTATTTAAATAGTGCAGCACGTAATGCAGGACAAGATCGTAGCAATACTTGTACTCCGTCTGTGAGTCAAGGGGGCTCTGGTTAGATAAAATGTTAAATGGTAGGCCAAGTGAGGGCTCCGCCGGCCAATATTGCGAAGCGGAGCCGAGGGCTTTGTGAATTACCATGTTCTCGACGAGTTGCGGGCGATGTCGGCGCACCGTCTTCACCGCCTGGAACACGTCGACTTCGCCGTGCTGGATCACTTGCTCGATGCACGCGTTGGCCGCACAATAGACTCCAGCCCGACTTCGTCCGTCGCTGCAAATAGTTATGATTCGGTAACTTGTCCTCTACAGGCCCTTTATGAAAGGAAGGAGGTACACTCACGGCGACACAACGCAGACCGGCCCGTAGTCGGTCCTCTGCCTCCACCGCTCCACCATGTTCATGAGCTCGACGAGCGAGTTGGTGGAGGAGGGCACCTTGTGGCCCATGGGCCAGCAGGTCAGCTGGAAGAGCTGCACCGTTTTTGGCGGAGCTTTCACACCCGCCATCAGCTCTGTTAGCGACACGATCTGAAGGAAATCCATTGGAAATATATCAAAACTGGATAAAAAGCTATTCGTAATAGTTCAGCTTCAACTCTCATTTTTCAAGCGAGCAATCAATCCATTCGTGTCGGAGCACGAATCCACAGAGTTACATATTCGCCATTATACACCCTTCTTTTTCGTCGTGAGTAAAGAGTCGATTGCACGCACCTTCTTGTTAATTCTGAATATCCAAGTCTTGATGTTGGTGTAATGGTTGTGCGAGACGTGATCTATTGTGAACACGGGGCCGTATTTCTTCGAATGCCGCCCCTCGGGCCAGAACGGGGGGTATTGTTGCTGTTACAATGAAAACCTTTTAGAATTAACTTCGCCTCGATTTAAATTTTCAGTAGAATTCATGTATTTATTGGTTTATCGTTGCTTGACAGCTTGTGCATTTACTTTACAAATAAAAAAGGGGAATATGCCAAATTGCAAAAACTTATACGCAAGAAATATTTTAAATGCAACTTATTTTGTTCTTGTGATCTCGGATTAGAATAGAATAGTATTGTTAGATATAGCGAGCGAAGACACTGCAGAGCGACTGGCGCAAGCCACGCAGCAGCCACTTACCGAGTTCTTGGGCGGCACGCAGAGCACCACGACGGCCGCGCACTCGTAGTCGTACACCAGGGACCAGAACTCGCCTTGCGTGCGTACCAGCGGCCACTCCGTCACTATGTACTCGCGAGGCTTGGTATAACCCTGCAATCATCCCATCTATCACATTCCGTTCAGAGTTAGAGATTGAGAGCAAAAATATATCATTTTTTACTTTATGAAATCGGTGGAAAATGAGCAGAATAAGCGGTTCTCCGCCCATAGACACCTCTAGCCGTTGTAGGGCCGCGGGTGGGTTGCTGACCTTTAAGGGATAGGAACGCTCGTTTTTTTAATGGTCCCCAAGTTGTATTAGTTTGGAGATCGAATCTTTATTAATATAATTTTTGCCGCCGATTAGCACTGGTATAAAAATAATAAAGTTAGGTAATACGTACATCCACAAAAACGGCATTGATATAGTCGGTGAAGCTGTTGCCTTGGAAGGAAGTCAAGTAGGGACGAAAGTTGTCGGCTGAAAGATAAGGCTTCATTGGAATATCCCAGTGTCGAATGGAAGAGCACAAAATACAAAAAAACTTACAAATTTTGATCAAAACGAAAACCTTTCCCTAACCACTCAAGGCATGCGGTATGCACGTAATAAAAGGAGTCTATGAGTTTTTTGAGCAGATAGTTTCAACAAGCAAGTAGGTTATAAAGCCCGTGCCTACTACGACAATTCGGACATGGAAGCCTCTTCATTCCTGCTCCGAATCTCACTCACGACGAATAGACCGTGTGAGCCTTTCCAAAAAAAAAGCACATGGAAGGAGAGGATGTGGTGTATCTGTGTACGTACGTGGCACGACGAGCACGTCTCTGTTCTTCTCGCGGTTGTCGCCGCGGTGGCCGCCCGCGCAGTCGCCGATCGTGAAGCGCGGAGTCTGCTTGCAGATCTGCTGGTACTCCTTCTGGTACTCGTTGAGCTTGGTCAGCGGGTCTCTCTGCGACTTCTGCTTCAGCCGCTGCGACAAGTCGGACACGGGGAACCAGCTCACGCCGCATACCACGTGCTCCTCTAACGTGTCGTACACGAACTTGTATTGCTCCTGTTCGAGATTTATTCTTGTTATTGAGGCTTGAATACTATATTTATATTTGTAGTATTTATAGTTTCTCCTATATAGTAAGAGATAACCGCCGCCCTTGGACAACCGCGCCACAGTCCGCGCATTGGTTGTGTTGCAGGCTGTTCCGCAACTTAAGCAGCATTTTTAAGTATCTCAAATATCCTCACTCACTTACAGAAACACAGTATAGTACAGTTTCAAGTACAACTACCATTTCACGCTGAGTATTCTGTGAGCCCGTGCTATAGCTCCGGGCGAGCCGGTCCATTTAATGCGTCAGGATTTGCTTCAGCATGGCTTTTCTACGATTAAATATCGGTATATATTTATAATAGATGACTCAGTTGATTCACTTGTCTTTTTAATTCACCATCACATCACTCATCAAACAGCATTAGATGGCAGTATATATTGTCGAGCAGTTAGGCTTAACATCTTGGTAAAGAACAGTAGGAGCGGGCAGAATAAAAACGTACCTCATTTTCTATAAGACCCTTCCTAGATTGGCGCAGCTTTTTCAAGTAGCCAAACACATCGAAGCAGTCTTCTTCTTCCGCCAGCTCCAAGTTGGCGTCAACGGCCAAGTAGACACCGGAACGGCCTCCGCCATCGCTACAATTGTCCAGATCTTATCAGACTACGAAAATGGCAACGAACAATGAAAAGTGTAACAAATTTAAGTTGTATCTATGTCTGTTATTGTAGCATCGTCTTATTTGCTTTCATAATAATTATTTTTATTCGTTTTACACTTATCTCAGCCAAAATTACAAAAAATATATAAATTAAAAATACCAATTGGAGAAATGCTGCTAGCCACGCTGATTCACAGCACCTCCATACACACAAAAGAAACAGTACTGAATACTCACTATGAGTAATAAGTAATAATATGAACGTTTGTCATTTCAATAGGTCCTTACACGTACCCAATCCATGTGTCGACTGATTTGTGCTCCACTCGTGATATAAAACTCTTACCCCGAGTAAGGTTTGTGAAAGAGCTGTAGTTACTTAAAGCGCCTTGAACGGGTGAAATTGGCATTGTCTGGCGAAAGGGTTCACAAAGTTGGAAAGCCCTTAAGAGAACCGATCAGAGAATATTGGCACGTGTTGATGTTAAGTGGATTGGTTTTTTTTATTTGTAAACCATTTACTCAATAAACTTTACACACAGATAACACGTTTCATATCAACAGGAAAACAGTTAACAACACATAATTGTAGTAGATGTATAATAGATATAATATATGCTAATTTAATACAATGTGGTAAAAACTTGACGTACGTTCGCACAATGAAAAGACTCTCTGCGCCATTCCTTCTCAACGGCAAAAAAGGTAAAGCGCAAAGAATTGTTTCAGTTTACGTAATATTTCTTTGATTTGAATACAGCTTTTAAAACTAAACAATCAAAAACGAATCCATTGTTCTTTCATAAAATTTACAGGAACGTAAAAAGTATATATAACATCATTGTCCCTAAAATATAATTTAGAAAAAGTTTTTTTAATTACAACTTAATCTTAAAAATATCTCATAAATTTAGGATAGCATTAGAAACAAAATGCTATTCTCAGTTATTATTATGTACCAAGATTAAGTTATAAATGAAATATTTTCAGAATAATTCCTTTATTATCTTAAGATGCATTACTGCGCCAGTAAAAGGGCCCACCCAAACCCTATATTTGTTTACGAGAAAAGTTCTGCACATTTAATTCGCCGTTACATTCATTTGTTTGAGGGCGCTTTAATGATCTTGTTTTATTCATGTCCGAATTGAAATTGTACGGAAAAGTGGGTCAATATGTCAAACATAACTTGTTGTCTCATCAAGAAGAATGGCGTTTTGATGGAAGCCTCGAATTGATCACGGCACGACGCCCGCAGTCAAGCGACGATTCAATTATGTTGCGAGACAAAAATAATTAGATAATGATGAAATGGTTACAATTTAAAGAAAAATGTACAAATATTGTGTAGTACCAATGCACTAATATAGAATTTTAATGTTTCCTGTGATGAAACTTACTTGCAGTGTACTACCATGGGTCCGGTCGCAGTGCTCGCTGCTAACCGTCTGCCTACCACGGCCCGGACCCTCCTTCGAAACTCGAGCAGGGCGTTCCCGAAAGGGCACGTATGCGAATGCCATTGCGTGTAGTGGAACTGCAGGAGGAACCGCTCCTCTATCACCACCTGCGATGAGTCATCAAATAAAACTTCCACGCATCACAATGAAACAATATTTTACAGCTGAATTTCTTTCTATAAACTGACGACTAAGAAGCTGCCCGATCGTGTCGGCGTAAAAAAGTTATCTATATAATTATTGCGAATTATACAGATAACTGAATTCGTCTATTGTGTAAGGCCTTTGATGATTTGAATTCTCCGAAATATTGCTCCGTACTTTTTCTCTTAATTTACTTTTTATAAATAAAACCTAACTTCTTGCCTTTACGCTTTCATGCTTCATTTTGTTGAATTTCAATCAAGATAAATTAAGCTCAGGGAAAGACAGAAACTACTTTTTGGTAAAAATTTAAAGGGATTAAAAAAATGGATGACATTTATTGAAGTTAATGAACGTCGAATGTTTAGAAATTAAGAAAACATGCGCACCACACACGGTATTCTGTGAATAGGTGAAGAAGGAATGGCATTGCTCAAATTTGCTCCAATTAAAAGTCAAGTGGATAGGATTGCAAGCTTGAGCCGAAGTTGGACCGGGTCTTGCACTTTGTTCACGATTCTAGTGCTGCTTATTATAAGGATGAGTTCGGACTATTTCATATTTGGAAATGTAATCTAAAATTATGTATATGGATAAGTTTATGCAATGGAGTTTATGATGAATGTATTCTCATCAGTGTAACCAATCGGAGGAAGAAAGCGCATGTATATTGGAGATGAAATTTATACATACTGTATATATTTATGTTCATTAATTAATGCCTCAAATATTTTTTGACAAATGGGTTTATTAAGCCTCTAAATTTAAGATATAAAAACTATAAACTATAGAATATCATTTAATAAGTAACAATATTATATAGATAATTTCAACATGGGATTAAAATCAAAGGGACGCAATTGTATTTTAATTATATATAAATTGTAGCAAGCGAGCAGGAAGCTCACCTAGGGGAAGCAGTCCTCCGCCCATGGACACCTCTAGGCCTTGCAGAGCCACGAATGCCTTGCCGACCTTAGAGGAAAGTGTAGTCTTTTTTTGAAGGTCCACAATTCGTATTTGTTTGGAAATAAACCGGCTCGTAGCGGATCCCGCAGTGGTGGTGTGTAGCACAAAAATGCATTAAACGCTCAGTTGTGAAACGACAAATATTGAGGTGACAACGTTGAAACTTTGTATTCTGCCTCGATGTTCGATGTTGAAATTCAGCGGCAGGTATCAATCCCAAGAGCTCCGAATATTGTCGTGATATAATGATATTAATAATATGTGTATGATACTGATGCATTATATGATAGATGCTAGCTATCTGGCACTATGATAAACATCTACGAAAGGGCATTCCACCGATTTGCTATTATTACACGCTCGTAGATCTCCGGTAGAGCGTAGCATAGAATAGTCAATTATTACAATCGTTATCATAACTTGAAGCTCATAACATTATATGACGTAGCATATTTCATAGAGCTTTGGTTATTTTACTTATAATAATATGATTGAAATTCAACAAATTTATAAACTTGAAGCTTTTCAAAAACAAAAACAACACGAATCAATTGCTTCTGGTTCGCTCCTAATGAAACAAGCCGTGTTTTCGACTTTTTTATTATTATAGATTATAAGTCGACTTACGCTCTTCTCCGTTTTATAAAGTCGAAAAGTTCGTATGTGAAAGTTCGCCAACTCCTCTTCTTGGACGATTCCTACGCTTATGTCGCCATACGTTTCGTCCTTGTCTTTGCTTGCCGGCCAATATTGCACGCACATCACCTAGATCACAATAAGCATTATTCAATTTCTTCTGGCTTCTACGTATTACTTTTCAGAAATATTGTATAATCGACTTATAAATTTAAAATTATACAGTAAAATATATTAGGTTTTATATTTTTGATATAGTAGGCAAAGTAAAAGTCCGCATCGCAACCCACACTGAGTTATCAGCGTTTTCTCGCCTCTCAAATCGTGTAACTTGTAGTCTTTTTAAACGACTTGTTTTATTTTCTATGCTGTTCTATAAATAATAAATTAAATTTTTCAAATTCAATCGTTTCAGATAAAAATGAATGCATCTCTATTTTTAGATGTGTTCAGGAACGTACAAGATTGGTACAAAGAGATTAGGCACGAGATGCACACATATGCATGGAGTGTTGCGTAAGAACGACGACCGAATACGTATGAAAACAAGTGCTGTGCCAAAACTGTATCAATTTTTATCATAATTGCCATTGGGGTTTGTGGGTCGTGAGAATGCCGCGGGACATGGCACCGGCATCAGCGACGTTGATACCACTTTATTGCTGCAAAACTCTTTCCAAACGTACAATGAAATTTGTATTAAAGTGAGCCACGATGCGCACCCTGTTAATTTTCATTGAATTGATATCTGACATCATCAACATGTCAAGTCAAAGTGAAAGTCAAAAAATTTATTTAATAGAACTTCAACCTCAACCTCAACCCTAATAAACAGCAATGCAGAATTTTTAAGAGGGTCAAATCTTTTCAATCGTGTTTTATGTTCTTAAAATGTTATAAGCTTATTCAATAGCTTCAGTGTGTTGCCTTAAAATTGCTATGCTGGACATAGGCCTCCCCCAAAGATGCCCACCTATAATTGCGATCTTGAGCGATCTGGATCCAGCGTATGCTCGCGATCTTTATGAGATCGTCTTTATATCACGTGGCGGGACGTCCCACTTTGCGTTTCCCGGTACGCGGTATTTAAGCATAATATCAAGCAATAAAAAGTCAAAAGACAAAACACGCGGCTCTTTAACAAATAAGGCTATATTTTGATATACACGGAATCTCAATTATCGTTTAGCAGAGCGAAATGACTCAAGGAATACTCAATAAAGGAACTTCATATGTTTTGTCAAGAAGACAAGTGACAGTGTCGCTATCATCAAATTCTTATATATATTTATAAGTTGTCACTACTGTTAGACCATACGACTAGGTTAGGTTAGTAAACGAAAAAGCAAATGTCATTTAAGATCCTCTAAGACTCGCAGCAGCCCCGTCATCGGTCCAGGGCCATTGAGCGACGTATCCGACGTTGCGAGCGCTGCGCCGCAAGAGAGGCGGTTCCTAATAATCAGTAATTGTTAATGAAAATGACACGGCGCGCGTGTTATTTGCGAGGCGGCGTTCGCTTTAATTATTCGGAGCGCTGTTCGCGCTCACGCCAAATTGTATTACCAATATTATAAATTAGCGCTGCGTTATTATGAATGCTGATTACAATTTGTTTTAATTGTCTCTCTCATTGAGTGTTATTATGGCGTGTATATGGTTGAGTGGGTTTCACAATTTGTGCTTTGGACCATTATTATACGAACCTTAATAAAATCGAAGGTCTTGGTGAGCATGACTATGGCAGCGGCCCTCTCCTGCCATATCATCCGCCAAAAGGACACCACCGTCTCCTCCGTTGGCCCCTGCGTCACTATGTACGCATTTGGTTTTAATATACTCTGTGAAAAATTCATGTTATGAAATATTGAGTAAGATTTTCCATTCCAGATAGCGAAAATAAAATAAGTAAAGGCTTAGTCAGATTTAAATTTCGTTGTAAATGAAATAAATGTTGATAACAGACCGTTGTAAACATCGTAAGCCAAAACAAAATACGAAATTTACGTAAGTACCTATAATAGTATGACGTTAGATATTTTCAGAAATAGCCGCGAACGCATAATTTATAAATGTGTTATCAATAGTACACATACAATGAAACGGACTCTAACAATTGCATATTCAAAATTTATAAATTAAGTAAAAATCATTTTTTTTCCCGCACAAAACAAGCGCCATAATGACGTCGAAATGCGGAAACCAGCCCCTCTTGCAGCTGGTTGCAAATCTAAATCAGTCTACCACGCACCGTTTCCAAGCTGAGCCCACTGAGAAGAACCGTAAATAATTGTTATTAACTACAAATTATCAAATACTCCAAACTTAATAAAAAGAATATCTAAATCTGGGCCGAGAAAAACACAGCGTAAAAACACCGAACGGAGAAGATTGACTTTCCTGCTCATATCTGGGTAAATTGGTGGACAGTCTGGATTTTAAGTAGATTAGAAATTGCTACGTGGTTCTATATGAAATTAGGACATTTGTCAATTACTTTAATTGAAACAATCTGTAACTTTTTGAACAAATTTGTAACCGATTACAAGCCCCAAGTTGCATTAGTATTATAATTATACTATTGGACAAAATCATAAATACAATTTAGTGAACATTGGTGCAGCGTCAAGTGTAATATGTATAAGTGCGACTAGGGACAGTAACTTGGCAAAAGAGTAATCGGGGTCCAATAAAATGTAGGACAAGGCTGTAGCAAGTACAGCGTACGAACACGACTCATTACATGCCATTATGCCGACTGTAATAAAGAAAATGGCTCCATTTCTTCCGTTAGATCGTGGTCCGTGATATTGGACTCCCTGCCCCACTTGCCACTCCACTCACGTTCTGCTTTCGAGTTGAAAGGGTGCATGGCTATTTGTGCTTTATGTCTGACCACTTTGTTAATATTTCATACGCTTCGGGTAATATCTATATGCGTACCATGTTTTTCTGTACCTCCTCAAATACAAAATATTACTATTATATGTATACTCCAGAGACTCCCAATTTTTTTCAGCCCGCGGCGCACTTGTATATTTAGTATTTTATGACAGCGCCTTAATAAATATATTTGAAAAAAAAAAATACAATCGAGTGAAATATGTAAGTAACTCCATTAATATTAATTAAGTAATCTACTGTGTTTTGCTGAGTGAATGAGAATATCGGATGCCCTTAAAATGCCGCTTAAGTGATATAAAAAGCCGGTACCACAGCCAATGCGTGACTGTGGCGCGGTTGTCTATGGGCGGTGGTGTTATCTTACCATATAGGAGACCAACCTGCTCCGTTGTTCGCTTTACTTTAAAAATAAATAATATAAGCAATAAAAATAAGGTATGAATGTAGGAAAAGCTATGTAAACCATCAAATAATTTGAAATACTATTATATTATAGTATTTCATTATATATTAATACTATTATAGCAACCACGACCGTGATTTTTCACGGGCTTGGCTGCTAACTAAAAAGGTACAATAGGTACCTTTAAGAAGGGAATATTTGTGGTTACAGATAACAACAAAACACAGACTCATGGCGTCTCTCTTCGCTTTCTACGGTGCACGAGGCGCACGTATGGGGAACTCCTGATATACTCTATACTTTTAAATGTAAATAAAGTATTAGTTATTAAATTTTAACGTTTGTAATTTTAATATATTAACGTAATTATAACTAACATTTTATACAGAATTGATACGGTAATTATAAAATAATCACCGCCACATACGGACCAAAGGAACAATACAATAATGTTGCTAGCTTATATCTCGCATAGGAGGCATGATAAATTTGGTGGACCACCGGTATTCTCACACCTGAGAAATGCTAGGCGTCATTAGTCATTGCTATTCTGTATTGTGTGGCCCTCCCAGAGGATGGCGTGTACTCACATCTATGTAGGAAGCGTTAATGTAGTCGGAGTCCGGCTCGCGATCCACACTTTGTAGCACCACTCGGTTGTAGTCGTCTGAGAACAATTTTTTTTACTGTAACATGACTTCACAAAGTTGTTGTGCTATACTAGTGAAAATTTACATGAAATTGATAACTACTATGTTCGATGTGCCGTCCCCATACTGCCAGCTTTTAGAGCAGGCCTTGGCTGACCAGTCGTGAAGGTAATTGAGCGAAGAGGAGGCCACCTTCCATTACTCGGATGTAGTAAAACTTACCGCTGAGTGTTCTATCAAGACCTCTTAGCTATTTAAAATGAAAGTTTGAATTACTTCAAAAGCAATTTGGAAAGTTTGAATGAATTCATCTTAGACACAGTCCGCGGTATTACTACTGTCTCACTAAAATAATCTTTAACCACTAAAAATAAGTTTCTGCTTTTAGTTAGACGATTATTACAAATAAGGCATGTATCTGAGAATCGTTCTAGATCCGAACTTTCTATGATATACAAAGTCTGAAGTTTTACGCTAAACAATGTTTTCAAAAATTAGCAGCCACCTCACTCATCGTCAAATGAATTACCATCAGCGGTTGTCTTCACTTCGAACAACATTAAACACGTACTATTGTTATGTATGCTATCTTACACTTTTTGTTTTTTAATTGAACCGTCAGCGCAAATTCCTTTTGGTACATAACAAGCTTCATAATTTAATTCGCCACGTAGTATTAAAAAATATTTTCAGAAGACGGCAATCTCTAAGGACTAAATAATCAAATTGTTTAAGTGGAAAAGTGGAAACAAAATAACATTTTTTCAATATGATTAAGATGCGTGGGTTTGCGCCTAGTCACGGATTGAGTCAATTTGAGGAGTAAGTTTTAACCTTACGTCTCACTTAGTATCATGGCAATTTTGCTAGTTTATTTTTAGCATGACCAAGTGTGAAAATCCGAGTCAAATTAGTTTTTCTGTTCTCTCCATAGCATTATGTAAATCTTGTCGCAAACTCTCCGGGGTTCACATGTCCCTCTTTGTAACATCTTACTATGTAAAGCGGGTGAAACCTCATTTTAGTTCCTGAAAATTGTAAAACACACCCACTCAAGATACATACGAAGCAAATATACACTTACAAGGAATGACTTTTTGGTTCTGGTTTTTGTGTAAATTAGTCTTTTTGCCAGCATGTCGGCCCGCGTGTGTTTCCACCTTGGTCGCTGTCTGAAAAAAAAAGTATCTATTAAGTAAAATAACTAATTAGAAAAAGAAATTGTAGTGTTTTCTTTTTCTGTGCGAGCAAACTACACTAAAAATAGCAGAGACCTTAATAATACGGCATAAAATCACGGATTGCGGCACGTTTGGTTATGGACGGGTTTCCTTGCTGTCTTATTATTAAAAAAAAAACATTTTTAAAAATAAAAATAAATGTTAGGTATATAAAAACGGTTATCATTAGTGCCGTTAAATATTTTCTAAATAATATGATAAGATTAAATATAAAAAAAAAATTAAGTCCCTCTGAAAAAAGGATTCAAAGCAGTTATTTTTTAAGGCTAATTTAATAGAGATCTTCGGGACAATATATGAGCATCGTTTTATATTGGGATAATCTTATTCGTAATAATCATGTTAAGGTTAAAAATAGTATTAAATATGAGTATAAAAAACCATATAAATAACATAAAATTGAGTAAAACTTTTAAAAATACATATTTTTTAAGATGGTCATATATTCAATAGCCTTTCAGGTATTTGATGAACGAATATCTTCCAGCAATATGCCTTGTTTTCGGAAATTTCTTGAAAAACTTGGAAAAATCCCTTTTAACTCACTGAATAAGACAATGAATATAAAATTCATGGAAAATTTGCGATCTTTTGAATTTATAAACAGGATTTCAGGAAAACAATATTTGTCAGAATGCAATGTTATGGAAAGTTTAAATAAATTATCGCAAAGAGTGCATTTTGGCCGAGTTCACCGGATAAGAAATGTTTGTGGTTTGTTACTTCGAATATCTCAAATACGTCTCTTTTATGCGTTGAATTCTTTAGCAGATTCATATTGCTAATGAGATAGGAGTAAAATGGGATATTATTTTTATAGATTTCATAATTATCAAATTGTGACTTATTTTGAGGTTGTAATATTTCAAAGTGGTAAATTAGATTTATTACTCCAACTACAGTTGATGTTTGTAATGAATTACCCTAACTCATTAGTTCAATTGTGCATGCGTGAGAGCTTAACAGATTTCAGTGACATTTGTGTTAGCTTCACATGAACTGTAAACATCATTGCAATATACGGAATAATATCCACTGAACGGTAATGACACGCCAATTAAGAACAAGCGGGAAGCACAGAAGCGAACAGCGGAGCGACGAACGCACCGATTCAATCGGCTGACGCGATTGCCACTTCCGGATCAATGCCGAACATTGACAAACTTTTTAACTTTACTGCCGTTTAAATGAAACGTTTTTGTGGCGATCGACAGATGCGCGCTCGAGCTTTTGATCGAATTAACAACTCATCATTTTCATATACCTATCCATTCCTTGGTAGGGTACTACTTACACCTGAGATAAACAGCCAACAGACCCAATGGGGACACAGTTCTTTGATTTAATCTTTTTAACTAGCGCCATCTTTCAAATGAGGCAGCTTTATAAAAGACTATAGCTGTTATGTTGTATCTTTTAATCTTAAATTAAATTAAACTACCTAAAGACACACACATCTCATCTTACACATCCCATGAAAAAAAGAAACATTTGTTTTATCATGACAAACACTGATAATTAAATTAGGTACTTGTACCATGAAGCGAGAGGTAACAGTTTCGAATCCCAGTCCGGCCATTAATAAATTAATTTAATTGGTCTTTGAAAGGATATGACTATCACACTAGTGGGAGAGCCATGCTGAAGCATGGAGAGAATGCTGACGCAATAATTGGATCAGCTCGTTTGAAGTGATACCACGGTCTCACAGAATACTCAGCTTGAAACGGTAGTTATACCGTTTCGCTGAGTGAGTGAGGACATCGGAAGTTCTTAAAAGTGCCGCATAAGTGGCGTAAAAATTAGGCAACACAACCAATGCGCGGAATGCAGCGGTTGGTGATATGTAGCGGTGCTTTCTTACCCACTTGCTCCGTTGTCCGCTATAGAATAAAATAAAAAAAATTAGGTTTAAAATGCATATTGTAGCAACACTTAGTTCCTGTGGGGAGAGCGAAATCAATACAAAATAATACACTTACTGTTTCAGTAAAGTATTCAAGATGGGAAGACAAAGCGCGTAAAAGGTTAGGTAAGTCTCGAGTTTTCTCTAGACGAGTGATATTGAAATTCCGAAACAAACTTCATAACAGGGAGTATAGAATAAAAGTTGCAGGTGACTATTCATTACGATTTCTTTTTAAAATTTTGCGAAAGTAGTAAGCGTTAGGAGACAATAAAAATTTCAAAAAGATTTTTCTCCTCATCATTATCTCTATCAGCTATCACAAAGAATACAAAGGGAAGGGGAAATTATATTATTTTTGTAGAGTCGGATCTCTGTGCCGACACCATCTCGAGATTGAGCAATTTTTGAATCTTTGTTGTAATATAAAGAAAATATTATTTTATTCAAAGCAAACATAACAAAAAAATATTATTTAGTTTACACAACTACTACTAAAGTCACAGAACATGCTCAGATAGGAGAAGAATGTATAGGAACCTTCAAGATGAAAGAGAGAAAGAAAAAAAGTGTCCACAGCTGGACATAAATGCCTATATAGCCTATATAATTTGCGACGTGTTTTGTAGGATAAATACCATTAAATCAGGCACACATCCCCAGACCATTATACCAAATATAGGACAGTGAACTGTCGACCAAGTTTCACAAGGCTAAACTAGAACTATTTATTCGTAGGCCGAACTCTCCACTTCTTGGCTCATATAAATTCCGACGCTTTAGCTTTTCTCTTTGCTAGCGGCGACTGACCCCAGATTAACGCAAAGGCTAATGTTCCGTGAAAGTAATTTGGAGTCGTGTCAGTCTGTACTCATAGTTCTGATTTTATTATAAACTGAGGACTAACTTTCCATAGACATTGTTATTATTATATGTTGTTAACATTTATTTAATATTAACATAAAATGAAGCCTAACAAATCGGCAACCAACTTGTCCCTTCATAACACGCGTGGAGTTGCAGGGAATAATTAAATTAAATTGTGTGAGCTGCTGCCACTGTCGAGCTCCAAAAGCTTTCCCGTTCAACAATAAACATATGAGTGGCGTAGTTGCGGCTAAACCTGCAACTCGGCGACAATAGTACATGATTTTATATCGTTACTTGCAATTTCTTCGCATTTTAATATTAACTACATCGCAGTAATAACGAGAAACCTGTCGAGTTTGTTGGCAGGTCTTACACTCAGAATTGAGTGAGTTTTATGAGCGCTGAATGGGATTCCAGATGAATAAATGATTTTTGACATTGGCTCATAACTCTTGTTGATATAACCTGTTTAGCTTCAATCGAAACGTAGAGCTTAGAATTATTTATAGCAATCGATCTTGCGAACTCTGATGGTCTGTGCGAATTCTGTGTTATAATATTATCTTTAGTTTTCATTCTATATTTGATAGTTCATACTTCCTACATATTTACTACACTTTGTTTAATATGTTTCTTTCCTATACAATAACTTGTCGAATCGTAGGCGGGTGGAGATATTTTACATTGATGGAATCGATAATTTTCATTTTGGTAAACAAATTTAAGCTCAGCGTCAAAGTTTAATGTCGGCCGTCATGAATCCGGCCACACGTCAACTCCATCATGAACAACGAAGCCAGCAGCTGTTCTAATAATAGTGTGAGGTTGTTTATTGCGCAGGTGTGACATTCCAGGGATCGCGCGGCAGCCACTAATTTGCTCTCCCACTTCCTGTAATTGCAACGTCTTAGTTAACCGCTAAATGCACTACCTAAATACAACCTCAAAGGGTGCTCATCATTACTTATCGCGGACGATTTTAATATTTGTGATCCCATTGATAAGAATATTATTCTATCAATAACGGTATTTTTCGATCCACAACTGACCTTTTCTCAAGGCACAATTGTGAGGAGGCATTCACAGATGTTTTCAAACCAATACAATTTAGGGATCTTTAAATAAGCTTCCTCTCTCTTAACAGTCCGCAACGTATCCGTGGCAAAACTGGGGCCAAGAGTGTCCATGAAAGGTGTACTTTCCATGGTCAGCCTTCTGCCTTCTGGTTTGCCTTTTGTAAAACGGCTGTGTTTGTCATAAGTTCATTACTTCCAACGAAGACGTCTGCACGCCGCTTTATGAAGAGCGGGTGATTCATTTACGAGGAATTCTTATTATAAATAACTTGATGGAGAGTCAGTCTTCAATGTGTCTGTAAGAATTTAATATTGTTTGGCGTTATGACATAGAACAGCTTCGCGGCGAGATTGGGTCACATAAAACTGTGTTATGTGGGCGAAACTTAATAAGTCCAGTGTGCACGTATTTTGTGGATGTGGGGGAGAACATTTAAGTAGCTGTTAGAGGGAACCCTATATTTATTAAACAAACAGATAGCAAGTTCGTTTTTATACGTTAAGAACCGTAAATGCTCAGTTTTTTTTATATATTTCAAAAGTATTTCATTGCGCGTCTTCATTAAATTATTATATATTTCAGCAGTGCAAAGTAAACAAATTATATTGGAGATGAATGAATTTTACAAAGTTATCAAATTAGCTTCTAAATAAAACCATCTTGCACCCGTGGGACAGCCAGGGCTCGTCCGGAATGCCACGGGCTCACAGAATACTCAGTGTGAAATGGTAGTTGTACTTGGAACGGTGCTACTACAGTTTCTCTGAGCAAGTAAGGATATCGGAGACTCCTAAAGATGCCGCTTGAGTATTTTAAAAAGCCGGCAACATAACCAATGTGCAGATTGTGGCGCGGTTGTCCATGGGCGGCGATGTTCTTTTACCATATAGAAAAGACCCACCTGCTCCGTTGTCTACTATATCATAAAAAACTTTGATATAGATTTATTCACATACAAATGTGCAAAAGATACACACACAACCTAGTCAATCTTATATCATTCAGCCAAAAGATAACAAAAACAAAACACAGATAAGTATATAAAGGGGAAATAAAGGTTTCGCAGCTCATCCTCCATACGCTACAATTAAAACCCTCAGCGTAGCGAAACTTAAGTTTTCTCCCGTTTAAAAGTAATATCATGTTTTGGCAACCGCGGAAGCGGTCCCACAAGCCTTTGTTTCACATCTTGTCGTTTCGCACGAGTGATCTCGTATTTTAGGTAGGTATTTTACACAGCACTCACCGCCTTTAAATATTGATATGTTTACTTCAGGCGACGACCTCAATTTCAAACTTGCACATTTTTTTTATTCATATGGCGTATGTACAATGGGTAACCATTTTAAGTTGCCTGCTTTTGGGATATAAAGATGAAGGTACATGAAGGTAGAACAAGGAGACGTTAGGAAAATCGTTGAATTTAACAATTTGTTACTCAAAACTGCTTGGTGAAATATAAACGCACTTTTTAAGTATTCAGAATGTCTTCTTTCCTAACTCGTTAAGACTCTGTACTCTAACTAACTTCATACGTTGCTAAGTACAACCACAGTTAGTCGAACTTTTCAGTAACACTACACATTTGTATAGCTTATTTTCTACTTTTCAACGACCGTTACCGTTATCTTAGCAGCGTAAGGGCGTGGTCTCGCCGACCGTTACTATGCCGTTACTATATATTAGGTGAGAAGAAAATATAAAACTAAAAGGTACATAATATAAAAATATTTTAAAGATGAATGTTACATGTCCGTGCAACAATTCATTTGTATAAATTTGTCTAGAAAAAGAGATACTTCTAAAATTTTCCTTTACGTTTTAAATAGCATTACCCATGCTCAAAGTATTTATAGGTTTTATTTAACGTCGCTAATAAAAATACAATAAAATTTAATCGGCAGGGTATTGGCTGAGAGCACAGCGACGATATTTGAAATGCTATAAAATGCTGCGTCTGTTTTACAAAGGAAGGCGGGTATAGCGGGAAATAGCTCCGTAGATCGCGCATCAGCTGGCGGTTTCCCGCTGCTATCAACAAGTAGAATTTGATAAAATGATGTCACACTATAATTAAAGTACATATATACTAATTGCTTCCGTTGAATCCTTTCAGCTCAGTCATCTTTTCGCCCAAATGAGCGCATAGGTGCCGCGTCCCGTCGCGTCGGCCGAAATCCCTCGTGAAAAGAAAGGTCACCTCACACCGTGACACTGTTTCGATGTCAGGCTGTATTCCTTAATGAAGGCCGCCATTATCAAGATTATTCTCTTGGTGTTGAGCCAAAGCATCGCTCGCTACAATTAACTATTCAAAAGGAGTTATAAGCTCAGCTATTTCGTACGTTTCTTATTTCGAGGGACGCAGAGCTCGGTCAGTGAGTGAAGGTACATACATATTAGTTTCAGGCTCTCTAATTGAGTTCCAATGGTTAGATCAAAATTTGAACCTCTCCTGAATCACGAGGGCATGTTAATTGTAAAAATTACGAAAAATCACAATTACGTTGGTTTTCTTTAAAATTATTGAAGAAATATGTTGCATTTTTATTATTATTTCAATACAATTGTAATTGAATCATAAACCATATAAAACTCAAATTGATTTTCCTTTTTAGCTTTTTGGAAATCGACTAAGAAGTTAGATGCATACAAATGCCCTATAAAGGCTGGCCGCGCATTGGATCCAACTGGGGCTTAGGGTGTCCATGGGCGACAGAACGCTTATCCCAGATGAACCTCCCGTTATATAAAAAAGATATACCTGAAATTCGAGCTTGTAGAGAACCGGGAACTTGCGCCGTTGCTCGCACAGCTTCGGGAAGCTCTTCAACTCCACCGGCTTGTCTGGGATCGTCTCGGACACGGAGCCGTTCTCGTCAGCTGGAAAGAGCCTTCTGTCAGTGGTCATCGGGCATTAGTAGTACCGTCGTGGTAACGTAAGCATTATTATACTACTAGATTACACAAGTTATCATTTGTTTCACACTAATGAGTAAACAATTAACAGTGAAAAAAACCTTCATACTAATTGTGTGTCGTTATTTTTATCTAAATTAAGCATATGCCATATGCCAAATCCTATTTTGAAAATAGTTCATTCAAATCTTTTTCAAGACAAGCCAAAGGCAAATACTGAGAATAAAATATTATGATGATATTTTTAAAAACGTTTCCCGTTCTATTATGTACATCGCAGATAAAGCGAAGAAACGGCACGTGCTCCTGATGTCTTATCAGGGAACCCTACTCAAAAGTTGCGAAGAACTCGCAGACGTCACAAGCTGTATGGAGTGATAATTCTCGTCCTAAATTGCCGCGTCCTCGAGTGTACCTCGCCCCGTCACCTCGGTTGTCTATAAACGCCACCCAAACGTCACGCCCTTCGCTGCTGATAGAGGCCGTCAGTGTGACATGATAGTCTCTTAAGCGTCTCGATGTTGCTTCCAACCTTATCTCGCTAGGGGACGTTCGACTTCATGGCATAGATCCAGCAACTCATCCTTGAGTTTCGTCAATTATTAATAAAGACCGTGATTTAATTCCTGAGTGAAATGTATTCAATTTTTACACCGATAATCAATATATCATCGCAGTCTTGCTACTCGGCCTTACTAGCCACTAACACAATATTTTATACTCCAGACATGGGGCATTGCACACTGAACTCACAGTTGACCATGCTGGAATAACGCGTCCCGTTCTCTAAGATGATAGGTCCCGCCTTGACAGTTTGAGTTGTCTGTACCAAATTAAATCCAAATTAGGCGAAACTCAATCCGTCAAAAAAATTTGATTGCTATTCATATATCACGTACCTTAAAATATAGCGTTAGATGCACTGGACTGCACAAAATAAATATTTAATTTTAATACAATCGAATACAACAAAATCCCAGGTGAGGCACGAGAGCTAATAATTGAAGAAATTTAAATTTTACAAATTTGTCAAATAATTAATTTCTTTCTTTTTTCTTCTTTATTTCTTTTCTTCCATGTTCAGTTCTATATTTTGATTTCAACATTATTTTAATACCACAAAGGGAAACTGCGAATCATTCCCAACACAGGTATTTAACGATTACTTACTGGGAAGACTTCGCCACGAAAATTGTAAATACTTTTGAAATAAACATTTTTTTTATTAATAAAGCTAATCATATCAAATATTATTTATTTGATTGTCACCTGCGCATCATCATTTCTATGTCAGTAAAGATATATTTTGATTTGAAATGATCGAGAGCACAGGATAGTGCGGACGCATATTTAATTAGGCGCCATTTTGTTGAGGAACTCCGTCTCCATTTAATAAGCGAGCTGGAACTACTTTTAATATGGAAAACAAAATTACTGCTCCTCT
Source organism: Delias oraia (assembly GCA_018230265.1). Classification (NCBI taxonomy): domain Eukaryota; kingdom Metazoa; phylum Arthropoda; class Insecta; order Lepidoptera; family Pieridae; genus Delias; species Delias oraia. The sequence continues at coordinate 15,365 of DWCF01000017.1, read as the reverse complement.
CGTGTTACATTTTGTATCGAGTTCGTGGAATTATTACTATTTTTAATTAACAAAATGAGTTTTAATACACTATAATGACTTTATTTACTGTTAGCGTATAGTCAGGAATTTTAAAAAAAGTTTAAATTGTTTTTTATTGAAGTATTCAGAAATAAAGCGCTCAGAAGATTAGACTTTAGAGTACAATGAAAAAACGAGTTTCTCAATTTAACAATTTTTCATAATCCCTTTAAATTGTTCAAAAGACAGAAGTCTTTTTCGCGAATACTTTCTTTATAAGACATTTTCAAATATAAAATGTAGATGGCTCTAATGAATGAATTGCTAAAACCTTTATATAATATTCCTAGAGTGTGACTCATGTCGCGACAACGTCCAACGCCTTCAACAATCAAACAAAATATTAAGTAATAACCTACAATTCGTTTTTGATATAGCGGACAACGGAGCAGGATCTTCTATGTGGTAAGAGAACATCGCCGCCTATAGACAACCGTGCTGCAGTTCGAGCATTGGTTGTCTTGCCGGCTGTTACGCCACTTAAGTGGCATTTTTAAGGGTCTCCAATATCCTCACTTACTCAGCGAAACAATAAAAGCACCGTTTCAAGTACAACTACCATTTCACGTTGAGTATTATATGAGCCAGTGGGATCACTTCAGACGAGTCGGTCCAATCAGTGGGTCAGAATATGCATCAACATGGGTTTCCTACAGGTGAACTTGGCCCTCCCACGGGTGATAGTCCTTTGAACAGAATGTGTTTTCATTTATAAGTCGAACTTCTATTAACATATTCTGAATCTGCAAATGGTGATGGAGGAAGACAGATTCAAAGCAATGCGCCAGTTAGCGGTGTAATGCAAAGACATCAAAGTCGTATCTCGGCCATAAAAGACGCTCAATCAGCTGACGCGGCTGTCTCCGGCAGCACGGAGTGTGCCACTTACTTGCGAATTGCAAACTGGGCCAAACGACACGTAAACTCATCCACGTCCCTTGCTGACCCTGGTTCGATATTCGCTCCCTATTCGTCACGAGACTCAATGTTACTTAATAAGTGCTAACTGAAGCGTGAAACGTTTTGCTTCATAATATATTTAAGTAGTGATTTCGCTTTTAAATGAGGGTCGGTGCTAAAAAGGTTTAAAATTTACGGTTACATGTAAATTTTAATACTAAGTTATAAAAATATTTGGACAGACCACATTTATAATATAGAAGTATAAAACTGAATATCCACAAATAATGGTTGTGTTGCCGGCTTTTTACGTCCCTTAAGCGGCAATACACAGTACAAGTACCGTTTCAAGCTGAGTATTGTGTGAACCCATGGTATCACTTCGGACGAGCCGGCCTAATTAATGCGTCAGCATATGCTTCAGAATGGCTCTCCAACGGCTACGAGGGTAGAGGTATACTATCCTCCTCAGAACTCAGAAGAAAAAATAAATTCTAAACTACCTTCCGTAATTACAAATAAAAATTTGTGTTAAAAAATTAATTGATATCTGACAGTCTGCTGAATATGCATGTCTCTGTCAGAAACGCTTCGGCGAACTTTGTAATTCATTCAGAACTTTCGATTCGACCAAAAATGCGCATTTATTAACACTTTTTTGTTCGTTTTAATGAAAGCTTCTTTCAATTCACGATCGGACGCTTTAAGCGATATTTTTATATTTCAAATTTACATCAAAATGAACCAATATGAAAATGTAAAATTTGTTATAAAAAATGTTTTAATTCAAATTTAATTATTTCATATAATGTAAAAATTAGTAGGATGGCGTATTAGGTTTCTTGTAAGACCCGACTCGTAGTAATGAAATGAATTGGACTGAGGTGATGTTTCCAATGCATTTGGAATATTGGTTCAGTTTATCGTCAACTTTTATCTCGGACGGGATTAATTTAGAGCTCACCAACGGAGTAACAACTTTCCAAGTACGTGAAGATAAGGGGCGAAGACAGAAACTCGAGAAATATTGTTAAACTTCCCCACTTGAGCGTTGTTTTCAAAATTGTTTCCAACTCAAGCGAAATAAATGTGCCGTCTCGAAATACTTTTCGTCGGTGAAGTTTTTTTAAAACTTTGAAATAATTACAATATTATTATATTTAAATCAGGTTTGGTTTGCTAATATTATTATAATGTAATCACTATCTAATTTTCTTTTAATTTTTATCCACATGAAAAAATAATTAATGGACACGCAACATTAGGATAACATTGGGCGTTGGCTATATATTCGTATGTAAATTTTTTATTAAAAGGGCTATAAAAGTAGATTTATTTTTAAACCGTTTTTTCACAGAGTATCATCATCAGTCTATCAAGTCCACTGCTGGACATAGGCCTCCCCCAAAGACGCCCACCTATTATGATCTTGAGCGATCTGAATCCAGCGGTTTCCCGCAACCTTCATGAGATCGTCTTTCCATCGCGTGGTGGGACGCCCCACTCTGCGTTTTCCGGTACGCGGTCGCCACTCGAGAACCTTTCTTCGCCATCGGTTGCTGGTTCGTCCAGCCCTTTCCCACTTCAACTTACAAATACGGCGGGCGATGTTGGTTATTTTGGTTCGGCTGCGGATAACATCCTTTCTGATTTTATCTCAGATTTAGTAATATTAGTTATATAAAATATATAAAGATATCACGACAAATATTAAAAATACTAATTCAAAAGCCGGGCTAGTCACTGTATGTATGTTTTTCTCAGAAACACGTAACGAGCGCACTACTGCGAGCGACTCTTCAACCGCGAACGTTCGCGCGGCTGGAGCAAAGCGGAAATGCTCACAAAATATATGAAAAGCAATAAAACCGGACGCGGTTCGTTTGTTAAACTTTTTTTAAATGAAATCCCATTTAAAGCTTTCAATGGCTGAGCTGTCGTCGCCACGTCCGTTATAGGCTTATATTATGTTTGCACATAAATTATTCGATTGCGAATTTAAATACGACACATACACGTTGTAAAGTTGTCAATCCCATGTTTGAGTAGCTACTTAGTATATTAATTCGCTTATAAAAGAGTTTTAGTACTCGAGACGCAAATTGTAGTAGATGGGAATACATAAAAGTTGGAAAGCCTAACGAAACGCGACAAGCCTGTGACGAACGAGGAAAGAAACACTTGGGCATTCGGGGCGTCTTCTCGAAACAAGTAATCGATACTGGATAAGTTGAGTACTTTTTGTGAAAGCATTTGATTATTGTTCGCGGTCGGAGTTCATTATTACGGACAACAGATATCGCGACTCCGTATTGTTTCCGTCGTATTGTGAGAACGATGGCGGCTGGAGTTGTATTTAACAAGCTGCTTTTATTGCTTGGATGAAATTAATGAGTTTGTCGCTATACTATCTGTGCAGTTATGGATGAACGTGCATACGTGCAAGTATGAAGGAAGATCGATAGCTGTTATTATTTATTTTTAGTAGTTTTTGTTCTCAATTTCTCTTTTATAATTCTTTATAGCGGACAACGGAGCCAGTGGGTCTCCTATATGGTAAGATAACACCGCCGCCCATGCAAAACCACGCCACAGTCCGCGCATTGGTTGTGTTGTTGCCTTTTTACGCCACATAAGCTCCACTTTTAAGGGCCTCCGATATCCTCACTCACTCTGTGAAACACAGTACAAGTACCATTTCACGCTGAGTATTCTGTGAGCCCTTGGTATCACTTCGGACGACCTTGGCTCTCCCACGGGATCTTTTCAAATTTATTTTTATTTTTAAAATGTCAAAAGAAAAGCAAAGTAGTCATAAATAAAAGCTACAATTAGAGTTCATAATTTCCGACTTATCAATTTATTTAGCAAGAAAAGATTTTAAAGTGTTAGAGTGGAGACCATTGATCGGCAAGCAAAGCGTGGGACGTCCACCCAGAAGCGGGACAGACGATCTTATAGGTCACTGCAAGACGCTGGATGCAGGTCGCCTCCGACAGGTATTTATGGAGGTCCAAGGGGGTGGCCTATATCCAGCAGTGGACGTCTTACGGCTGAAATGATGATTATGAAAAGATTTTTACAGTTTTTTTATGAAGAGAACTGCCTACTCAGTCTTGATTCATTTTCATTCCTTCATTGGTTTAACATGTGTGGTTATTAGTTTGAGTAGTGTTTGATTTGATTATAGTATTGTAAATGTGGTCTGATTGAAATGATTCCCAGCTGAATTGAGCTGTTGCTCTCAGACAGCTAATCGAGCAGCCTGTAAGCCTAGAAACTTAGCTTAATGTGCATAATCGATGTTGCAAATGACATTACGTGTTTATTCTCCTCCCCTTTCCCTCACCCACTATGGCTCGACAGCTCTGAGTAGATCAAGAAAGTCATGATAACGGTTATCGATCATTCCCCCACATCCACGCGTTTGATGTATGTTTTATGGCTACATTTTATAAACGATAACTTTTGTATAGCCTTACTAAAAAATAAATCAAATCGATGTCTCAACTGAGGTTAAAAATATCGCTTTTCCAGAATGTACTATTGGAAGTAGGCCAAAACCATCCAAAGCCTGAAGTTCTCTGTCAGCGACGGAATGCATACTGCTGAATATTACACGATACTTCAAGCAATTGTAAAACTTAGCTTCTAGTTTTATGGTTGAGATTGTATTGATCTCGTTTGCAGATTTTTTATGCGGGTTAAGTTTCCTGAGACAAAACTAATTAAGTGAACTTAATGTGTAATAGCATGTGAGATTCTCGTCTGGAACTTGAATAATGTATTATTCTACATTTAAAAAACACAAAACTACAAAACACGATATATTTAGGTATTTGATTAAAATACGTAAAAAACCTTACCTGAAAAATCAATTCTAGTTGTATGATGAAATTGAAAAATACAACATCATAACAGAAAAAGTTATATACCAACCGAATGGCGGTCTAGAACAAAAACTATTGCGAGAGAAGTTAAATGAAATATTGGAAATACAATTTCCACAGGAGCCAAAAAGTTATTCGTGTTTGTACGCAAAATAAAAAGTTCCTAAAGACGCAGAGTCATTTGAAATCATAGATCATTGTTACTTCTATTTGACTGTTTTCATTCATACGTAAATGAAAACATTTGTTATAAGTACTACGTACTTTGATAATTTATATAATGTTATAACTATATTTTGTGTTAATTTAGTTGCGACGCAGTATTACACCCTGGGAATGTTACAAGTGTTCAGTTTTTTTCATAAACAAATCTAATTACTCACTATGAAGTAAATGTTAAGTTTTGGTTTTAATTGATTCTAACTACGATAGCTTACAACATTACGAGCGAAGCCTGGTTAATGCAAAAAACTTTGATCATTCGGTAGGTTATTAATTAATCACTTAGCTGCTCCTTCTGCGAAGGCTTATCACCCACTTGTCTGTGAAACTGACGCACATATATGCTTGTTACTTGAGCTACACACGGCTCGAGAAGTTTTAATTTCTTAGAAATTGTTGTACCTATCTTTATAAAATTCTTTTTTATAAAATATGATCCCTTTTTATATTTTAAATGTTATTATTTGGTGTTTTAATCAAATTTTTAAATGTAGCTAATAATAAAGTAACTTAAATATTGGTTTTTGTTTATATTTAATGTCAATTTTTGTCATAGTGGATAAATGGCGCTTGGATTATTAATGGTAGAATACCCTCGTCCATGGATAAACATCCTGCAATAGTACTTTTAATGATTAACGCTCGTAATATATGGCCAGCGTGGCTCTCTCACGAAGACATTGTTAAGTCACTTTCCCGGTTACTTTTAAGCCTTTGCAAATACAATTTTGAAATTCTATCTAGACAGGGGATCAAACCCGGTAACGAAGGAATCTCAATAGCCTATAAGACCATTCGACCATCAAACTATTCAAATTTAAACTTATTTATCTTCCGAAAAAGACCAAAAGTGCCTATATTTGAAAATATATAGCTCATTGCTGTAAGCATAACTTAGGCGAACCGACCACAAGCGAGGTTTTGCAAGTTTTAAATGAATCATTAGTAAAGAACTGAATTACTCCAATTCTTTGTAGATATTATATTATTTATCTAAACTACGAAGCATTAGTGGCCTAGCTTACGTATTAAAGCGCCGATTTCTAAACACATAAGTTTCAAATCATTGACTTACTCTCGGGCTTAAACGTCACTCGTTCTGAAATCATAAAATGAACAGTTAGAGTTTCGTATAACTCTCATCTTTAAATTTGCGTTCAAAAATGCTTAATTTTTATATTAGTTTTGCATAACTAAGTTTTGTATTAAATAAGTTGAGCGAAAGTTTGTTATGAATCAGCGAATGCTCTACGAGGCTACGTCGTAGAGAATTCGCTGCGCGGAGATTGAAATTCTAATATATGCGCTGACATCGCAAGCAAATAGTCTAGGAGTGGATTAATATTTACTAAGTGACTCAATATCTCTAAAATGTATCTCTAGTATCTCCAAAGATGTGACGATAGTTTCATTTCAATGTCGGACAAAATATGTTTCCGTTGTCAAAGTGTATCAAACCATTTACTTACCTATTTCACGATGGATACATGAAACAAAAATAAATTCATTAGTTTCAATCGAAATATAAATAACAGAATCCATAAACATGTTTTATACAATTTGATGGATTTCACTTAAAGAAGCAAAAACATATTTTATACATCCGTGGTATCATTTTGAACGGGCAAGCCTATTTAGTGCATCAGTATGGCTCACCCATGCGAGAAATCCAAAAGCCGAATACAATTTAAATTTTTAACTTTAATTTATATCCAGACAAACAATCTAACCGAGAATCTATGATCTATTCATTATTTCAATATTATTTATATTTTCATTATATCATCTATTTCCCATGTTAAATTAGTAGCCCGTTGTTCCACGAGGCTCTTAAAACAACACAACTTTTTATATATTATCGTGCATAGTCATCATCATCATCATTTCAGAGTTAGGACGTCCGCTGCTGGACACAGGCCTTCCCTACGGGCTTCCGTGCACACCTGTGGAGGGCTACCTGCATTCAGCATCTTCCGGTGAGCTCTACAAGGTCGTCTGTCCACCTTGTGGGTGAACATCCTACGTTGCGTTTGCTAGTCCATGGTCTCCACTCTGACACTTTTCGGCCCTATCGGCCATCCGCTCTGCGTACAATGTGGGCTGCCCATTGCCACTTTAGCGTGCTAATTCCGAGGGGTATGTCGGTGACTTTAGTTCGTTTACGGATCTCCTCGTTTTTGTTTTACGTTTATAGTATTAAACTAGATTTTAGAAATAGTATAATGGAGTCTCGTGTTAGCATATAGATTATGCATACTAAAGCGATGCGGTATTATGTGGTTATCTCAAGCCGTCACATGTTACAACGTACTTACAAAATAATTATATTAATCATAGTTTGCTAAAGTTATTACCTGCTCTATCATAACCGATGTCACAACTATCAAATAATTTTCAATAAAACCTGACATCTTAGATAACAAAACATCAAACATAGTTTTGTCATAGTTTATAATGATCATAGAAAAAAGTGATATTTTTTTATTCTATAGCGGACAACGAAGCAGGTGGATCTCCTATACGGCAAGAGAACGCTGCCGCTTATGATCAACGCTACGCATTGATTGTGTTACCGGCTTTTTACGCGGCTTAAGCGACAACTTAAAGAGCCTGCGATATCCTAACTCACTCTGCGAAAAACGGTACAAGTTTCGTTTAGCGCTGAGTATTCTGTGAGCCCGTGGTATCACTTTGCTGCTAGCCCAATTAATGTGTCATCATGTGCTTCAGCATGATTCTCCCACGGGTGCGACAATATTAAGAAACTCGCCCACTATCAAGCCCTTTCAGAGACCGAATAAATTATAAATTAAGTTATAATTGTCCGGACCGGGATTAGAACACGATACCTCTCGCTTCATACCCTTTAAAAATCATTAAGCTACGAGGCTCTCAAAAAATTTAGTCATAATAGTCCTGTTTATGCAGACGCTATCCAATAACACTTAAGCAAGCTGTCAGTTGACACAATGACTTGGAGTAGATTCCAAGTTTACTTGTGTTCGTTTGGCAAATAGCAGCCAAGTTATAATGTTACCAGTATAACAGCGCGTTTAATAAGAAAATACTCGAAGGTTAATAGCGCTGTCGGCTGATCAGTACTGAGAGACCGTTCACGGTCAATGAAGGGCATCGACAGAAGTAAAGGTGCACAATTCAACAATTTGATAGAAACTACCAGCATGTATTTGCTTTTAGGATTTTGGTGTTTCAGATTAGTAGATGTATGTCACAAGTTTCAATATATATTTTTTTATTCTTTAGCGTACTCGACACTTCACTTACTGCAGAATAGACCGAAGGCCTATACATCTCAACTTATTATCCAAAGACGCACATTTTGAAAATTTAATTGGCACCATTGTATTTATAACACTTTAAAAAATGTAATTTATGGACTGATTTTATCAATTTGCAAAACAACAGATGCCGTACATGTTATATAATACTTTTATGCATTGATTTTCATTTTTTTTTCTATAGCGGACAACGGAGCAGGTAGATCTCCTATACGGCAAGAGAACACCGCTGCCCATGAACAACCGCGCCACAGTCGGCGCATTGGTTGTATTGCTGGCTTTTTTTAAGCGGCAATTTTAAGGGCCCCCGAAACAATCACTCACTCTGCGAAACACAATACAAGTACCGTTTTATGCTGAGTATTCTGTGAGTGGTATCACTTCAGACGAGCAAGCCCAATCAGTGCGTCAGCATATGTTTCAGCCTGGCTCTCCCACACGTGAAGTTATATGTTTATCAATAGCATAAGGACTCAATATATATGATGGGAATAGCATTTTTATTAGTAAAATCTTTCGAATATTTCGATATAAACTCCTGAAACGGCAACTATTATTCATTTAAGCGGAGTCTTTATTATAGCGAAATGTGAATTCTAACCGAAGACCGTCGCACGCGTTAATCACTTCAGTATTGCTTGTCGCTTATTCATCATTCAATTGGAAAATAAATATTTCACATATTAATTTAATTATATTTACTTATTTGTCAACACATTTATAATATTGGTAATTTACATTGCCCTTGTATCAGTGATAAACAGACGCAAACAGAACGCAGAATCGTCATTGATGGGATTTAAGTGTAGTCAGCGCTGCATTTGCGTTTTATTAAATCCTCTACATATATGAAAAGTTATCGGCTTATCTCGGCGGACGACGAGCGATAAAGGCTGAAAGCGCCGACCTAATGGAAATGTCCGCGTCACACTCGACACTTGTCCGTACCACTTTAGAGACGGTATTCAAGCGACATGCGGACGTGATAATATAATTGATTGATCACAGCCCAGGGAGGAGCTAACACTGACAACATAGATTTAAATAAAACTATATTAAACCGCTCTTCTACATTAATATTATCTGAATCGTCATTTCAGCCGTAAAACGTCCACTGCTGGACATAGGTCTCCCCCTTGGACCTCCATGAATACCTGTCGAAAGCGACCTTCATCCAGCATCTTCTGGAATATGAATAATATCAATACATAAAAATAAAGTATGCATTGCTTTGTCTATTGCTAAAATCAGTTCAACGATTGTATATTAAAGGTTTTTTTTTGTATAGCGGACGACGGAGCAGGTAGGACTCCTATGTGGTAAGAGAACACCGCCGCCGACCAGGCGGCGCATTTAGTGCGTCAGCATATGCTTCATCATGGATCTCCCACGGTTGCGACTTTATTAAGACACTCGCCCGGAAACTGTCAAACCCTTCCAGAGACTGAATAAATTTTAATTAAATAATTACTGTCCGGACCGGGATTCGAACCCAATACATACCTGTACATCGCTTCATTGTACACTTTTAAAACCATTAAGCTACGAGGCTCTCAAAATAAAAAATTATAAAAACAATGGTGCCAATTAGATTTTTCAAAATGCCCGTCTTTGGATAAAATGTTGAGATGTCTAGGTGTTCAGTCTATTCTGCAGTTAGTGAAGGGTTGAGTTGAGGGCGCTTCACCCGGCTGCCTCGAGGATGGTGTGTCGACTGTCATTAGCGCAGTCGAGAGCTATCGGCTCTTGGCTGGTTGTCAAGAACTGTTTCCATCGCTGGTCGTGTGGAGAATCAGCTAATTTATAGCATAGTTCCTTCAACACACAGTTAAAGTCAGTGTTTTATAAAGTTTCTCTTTTTGCAATAATTACACATTGGCGAGAGAGTGACTTATATCTATTTAAGTCGTTGTTTTAAATAGTTAAACATTTTAAACAGGTTACTTTATAATTTTATTAGGTGTTCGTAATAAAGCAGGAGACAAACAAAATACATATGTGAGCAGCATTATTGAGTGTTTGGAGATCGTAAAATTTGCTCTACCTGCCATCGGATGTATAAATACTCCATTCAGTAGATCGCTTCATGACCCGCTTCATAAATCGTTATGTGAATGTAATATGCAAAGCTTTCGCAGTGAAGGATTGTGCGGCGCCGTGGTGACGCGCTCGTTGTGTGATCAAATTTCAAGGATGTGTCCCACTTCAGCATTCGACATTATTACCCTCGCTTTTTTATATTCCAAGACTTGCTCATTGCTTAAGCTTCAACCGCACACAAGTCCAAATGCAACAAACAGGAATTTCACTTTCATTAATTTATAATTAATTAAGAAGTCGAAATGACACTTTTGTTCTTGCACGAGTTTTGTGCACAAAGCACAAATCTTTAAAAGCGTTAATTCTATAAACATATCATTTCAATTATAATTAAAATGCTTATATATAGGCCAAGTACACATTGTATCTGAAATAAAGCGGCCGGAAGCAACTAAACCCAGATAGCGACGCAATTGTCCACTATGGGTTGAGTTGGGTGATCTTTATTGGGTGATGTGCCTACCCCGTGTTTCACTATATAATAAAAAACATAAACTTACTATGAATACATATTATATAACATACATATGATTACATAAAATACATGTTTTAATTTATTTTAACCGACAAACCCGCTTAAAATTTGTTTATATTTAGAAGTTACGTCGCCAAAGCAAGGCTTCCACGATCTATGATAGTTTGTGCTGTCAAACCGAGATAAGAACCCTCGATAGTATTATAGATGTATTGTTTAAGTTTGAAATAGTTTTAGCAAAAAGAAGCCGGATCTTAGCGCGGATGCGGGCTATAAATTCTTTTCGCGAATAAACACCGGCTGTTTTATATGTTGGGCAGGAATGTCGACGTGGGCGTCCACATTTGTGTTCAGACAAGAAAGACCTGCCTCAACGCTCACAGTTTTTCTTATTCGGATACATTTTAAGGAAGGAAAGAAAGGATTCTATTATTGTATGCACAACAACTTAAAAGATTAAGAGCGTCGGCAAGACCCGTGCTGGCAAGCCTGACGAGTAAAAAATAATTAATAATTCGTACAAGTAAATAAATAAACAAACTACCTAAAAAAGTATGTATCTTAAATATTATTAAAGTGTTTGTATTAATTAGCAAGGAGAATAAATAATTCACAGTCAGTAAATACTCTTAATTCTTTAATTCTTATAAAGCAATATAGCTTATATGAATATATGCAAATATATACATATATACATACATTAAAAAAAAGGGAAACAAATTGCTTTAAAGCAAAGTAGCACAAGCCGGAGCATTATTTAATGAGAAATGATTGTTTGTTGGGCGTACGCGTGGACCGCAATGTCTTCTCCTTATTTTTCAATAATCGGGAATATCATCATCATCAGCCTATTCAAGTCCAGTGCTGGACATAGGCCTCCCCCAAGTCATGGCGGGTTATAAAATCGGGGTATAACCCTCGTAAATATTGTAGAATCGTTAAATCGTTTGTGAAGTGAATACCTGGAATCATCTGATTCACGTGGGCAGAGTATTTTAGGGAGTAGGTGCGGCAAAATATTTCCTTTTGGGAGTAGGAGCAGTTCGATCAGTCCCATCTTTGATGCCATACATAGATATTTTACTATTTTTAATTCTATATCTTCTAAAGAGATTTGTGACTGAGTTTTCGCCTCTGCTTCATACAGGAGACTTGTTTTTGATGACGTCATAAAATTCTAATTCAACCAGAGGTACACTCATCCTAGTACGTACCTGACATCGATATATCTGAAGGTTGAGGCGAAACAACATTATTTATTTAAAGTGAATAGATGAATTTCAACGAGCAGAACTCTCTCGTGTCTGATTTTATAAAAGTAAATTTATAAAATGTCTGTTCGCAAACAATTTGAGCAACGTTTTGAGCCATCGCGGACAACGGCCGACATTTTTTATGTTAAAAGCGACCCGAATTCATTCCTTTGAGCGTGTTTCTTTTGATTTCGCCGCTTTGACCGAACCGCGGTACGCTGGCTTACTTCAAGTGTTACCTAATTTAACGGAGAAGATTAAAAGTGTTAATTAAAGTCAACGCTCTATTTTTCTATATTTATTTCATTAAACATCGAGTTTATTCTTTACAGGTTAAATCTTATACATTAGGATAATGCATTTCCGCCAAAAAACTCAACTTATAGGAACAATTGATTTTATAGACTACTTAACAGACCGCAAACAGTGCTGTCCTGGTGAACTTTGCCAATTACTCCCCAGTTTAGAATGTTCTACAAATGACGTCATTAATGTTTTTTTCAGGTAAAATTTATACAATATATACCCACAATAGTAAATACCTTACAGGTGCACTGGTGACTTTTTAAATTACTCTCAAACTGATCACGTGTGATAAAATTTTGTTCATATCGTTATTTCTCGCTGCGTTAAAGTTGTTCACAAATGAACGCAACGTTCAGACCCGGAACAACTGCACCGCAACTGGACTAAGTTTAAATAAATGTGTCGGAAACGACATTTAAAACTGTATATAACTGGATTGAGGTCACCAAAAACACCAAAAACACTTTCTGCATTACATTTTAAAAAAAACCACAAAAGCAAATAGTTTGAATAGATTTATAGTTTAGATTTTAATAGTAAAGATATATTCAATTGAATTAGCGTACTATTCTGTCATCTTTTAATAATATAAATCCGATGAATGAAGTTTTATATACAATTAGTCTTGTGAACATTTTAATAAAGTGAGAACTGCAGTAATATAATCTCAGTAACACTGAAAATAAAGGTTCATCTATAAATCATTACTCCATAAATCGTATACTACATTCGGAAATTCTAAAAATCCTTCGTCACCATTCAGACTTGAATGTCTCAGCATCTATTTTATTCTATAGCAGACAACGGAGCAGATAGGTCTTCTATATGGTAAGAGAACACCGCCGCCCATGTAAAACCGCGCCACAGTCTGCGAATTGGTTGTGTTGCCGCCTTTTTACGCGCTTAAGCGGCACTTTTAAGGGCCTCCCTCACTCACTCTTCGAAAGACAGTACAAGTACCGTTTCACGCTGAGTATTGTGAGTCCGTGGTATCACTTCGGATGGGCCGACCCAAGTAGTGCCCAATTAGTGTTAGTATATGCTACAGCATAACTTCATAGCTATAGCATATCATTCATAGCATAGCTCTACGGGTGCTACAGTATTAAGACACTCGCCCGGCCACTGTCAAGCCCTTCTAGAGACCGAATAAATTAAAAATTAAATTATAATTGTCCGGACCAGGGTTCGACCCCGATACCTCTCGCTTCATGGTACGCTTTTAAAACCATCAAGCTTCACAGCTTGGTCAGCTAAAAGAGTAGCATTTGAAGAATTTTACAGTCACTGGTTTTACAGTCAATGTTACGCCAAGCTAATACCCACGCTCCGACGGTTCTTTGAAAGACCAACGATTTCCTTTTACAATGTCTCTTGATACAAAATGAAAGCAGAGTTTATCAAGAGATGTTAATTCGAAGTTGTGAGTCGTTTGAGCGGTGTCGGGTGATCAAGCGATGAGCAAAAATAACAATTAGGGAACAAAGGCCGCTTTAATTAAAGAGTCCGCAGCGAGTTTGCGACCGCCTCCGCCCACAACCTCGCTGATAATACGTCGTCTTATGATTAACCCAAACGGAACGTAAGATATTCTGCAAACTTTGGCAGACGATGTATCTCTTAAGTTTTTCAATTTGGTAAATATTTCGCACAAACCACGCCCTCGCTTACAGAAAAGCAACAATTTTCAAACCGAAAGGACGAAATGGAAACCTAATGAAATTAAAAAGTTACATATATTGTCAAGGCATATAGATGGGCTGAATATTATGAACCTTAAAACAGTCCGTCTCGTAATATTTGAATTATTTATATTTAATCTTAATATGCGACGAGAGATTTTGCGAATGTGGTAGTTTTAGTTTCAATTAAAGAAAGTGGCGCAGTTTAATTTAGTGTAAATTTCTTATATTAGATGGATCGCCATCTAACCTATCATAGCCAGTATCGACTGTCTGTGTTAATGTGTTATTTATTCTATTGAAAATTGTATAATGTGTGTTCTTGTAAAAAGCCTTAATAAAAATAAATAAGTTGTTTTGATTCTAAACTTATATTTTACACGAGAAGCCTGCAAACCTTAATAGGTTATGGGACAGTCAATAAATAATACATAGAAATCTGCAAAAAAAGTTACAATCGTGTTAGAGAAATATTTAAAAAGAAATAACCTAAAAATGGATTCCTTGCGGTCAACGAGTCTAGAGAATGTTGTAGGAAATTTCCGTCAATGGAACTTAGATAGCAATTGTAGGCTCGTTTCTATATTTTATGCAGAGCTGGAGAAGTTGGGTCATTACATTAATGTGGTTTAGTTTAACCCAAACGCGGCCTTGTTTGGAGCTCGCTTCTAAAGTGCTGTTTGCCTAGCTCTGCGAATGGATGGTAATCACTGACCACGAAAACTTTTAAAAGGTAACATTTATTTGTCGCTGCGGGTCTTCGGAAAGTTTGTATTTATATTTATAAGTTAGGATATTAAGTATTTTAGCGGTCCAATTTCATAGGTTGACTTTCAAGAAAACGTCATGCAGATTATATTACTAATACGCTACGTGATCAGAAATCAGAATACAAATCAGAAATGAGGAGATCCGTAGACGAACTAAAGCTACCGACATAGCCCGCCGAATTAGTAAGCTGAAGTGGCAATGGGCAGGCCATATCTCACGTAGAGCGGATGGTCGATGGGGCCAAAAAGTGTTAGAGTGAGATTAGAGTTAGACTACGGACCGGCAGCGTGGGGACAAGGGGGACAGACGACCTTATAAAGGTCGCCGGAGTTTTTCGCTTCGATATGGCGCGCCAGAGATGGATTCTAAATGAAATAGCAGATTGAATAAGACTTCATTAATTTTGA